>JARPMJ010001321.1:0-171597 GCA_033366665.1 Phoxinus dragarum | reverse complement strand
TTTGATGTCTGGTCTTCCGGTCTTCCGGGAGAGCTTCACTCCGACGAGGCGAGTGAAGATTATCTATACTATGGAGAGTATAGAGGTTCGCTGTTTGTTTAAAACAGCAAAAGTGAAACGTGCTCTGTGGGGGCCCAGTGGGGCAATACTGGTGTGGTACACCACCCCAGCAGAGGACGTCCCTGGATTAGGTCCAGTGGCACCGCAAACCTGCTCAATCACTTCCATCTCAGATAGGGGTGATTATTAATTATCAGGGCTGTCTGATTGGAAGAGATTTTGAAGGGGAACGGGAGAGCTTCACTCCGACGAGGCGATGTGAAGATTATCTATACTACAGAGAGTATAGAGGTTCGCTGTTAGTTTAAAACAGCAAAAGTGAAACGTGCTCTGTGGGGGCCCAGTGGGGCAATACTGGTGTGGTACACCACCCCAGCAGAGGACGTCCCTGGATTGTAGGTCCAGTGGCACCGCAAACCTGCTCAATCACTTCCATCTCAGACACGGTTTTAATTATTCTTATTTCTTTTGATTATTTTAATTTCTTCTATGTAAAGCACTTTGAATTACCACTGTTTAGCTTTGGCATTTACTGAATGGAGCACTGGTGTGCCACTGTTCGTCCGACTGTTTGCACTGTATTTTATTTCTAAACTGTTTTAATTATTCTTATTTCTTTTATTATCTATGTAATTATTTTTATTTTTATTTCTTCTATGTAAAGCACTTTGAATTGCCATAGTGTATGAAGTGTGCTATTTAAATAAACTTGCCTTGCCTTGCCTTGCCTTCCATTATTTTAGCTCGTTCAGCAGGAGTCATATCTTCCCATTTTGCTGCTGGAATGAAGCCTGACTTCTGTGGGAGTTTCTTTCCTCCCTGTGCATACTTCATGCCTGTTTTCTCCGTTGTCTGTCTGTTCCCAGCAAACTTGTTAGGTTTTCTATTTTCGCTCTGATGATTTGCTCCATATGTTTTAAAACCTCCTGGCTTCTGGAATTTATTCTTATTAAATCTTTCTTTAAACTGTGGTCCGTGATGTTGTTTATTTTGCGGTGTAATGTTACTTTTTGATTTCATATGCTCGTAGCAAGATCATATTCAGGTAATTTTTCTTCAATTTTTTGTCTGGTCGCATTATTAAGTAATGTAATTAAATTACGACCACCGGGAATTCTCCTACCCACTTGCCTCAGCAACGGGACTTTGTCAGCCTCAGGGATATCCCGTTCAATAGATAGCCACATTCCTAATAAGGGAATCTGCTCTTTTTGGGCATTAACGAGTGTTTTGGTCCAGTCTTTAATTTTATCTTCTGTCAAATTCCTCATTTTTCCCAATGCCTCAGATGAGATTGGGTGGCCTGTACAGGTTTGAACCAACCTGGTAGCAGCAACACAACCCAGCTGTGCATGTTCAGCAGCTTTCATTATCCGTTCTGCATACGCACTCTGGTCTTCATGCTGTTTTTTATTTCCTACCTGCTTCCTAACCGCTTCTGTTAATTGTAATTCCAGCAGTTTTGCATGTACGCTATCTAGGTTTTCTTCAGCTTCTTGTGGGGTCGCAACCTCTAATTGTCTATAAGAAGTTGGAAATCCCGGAGTATCAGGTCTAATCCTGACTGTTTTTCTTAGACTTTTAGCCTGACTATCCCGGTCATTCTTAATTCTGTCCTTTAGTCCTATTGTGTCCGTACATTTTAATGTTTCTATTTCTGTTTTCAGACTTTTAATTTCAGATTTTAATGAACAAACTACTTTTTCCAACTCTTTAACTATTTGTCTATTATACTCGTATCCTTCTTGATACAATGCAGTTTTTCCTGTTTTTGACCATCCCTCAGTCCGAGCGACTCTCTGAGCAGAGGGTGATCGACTTGCCAATCTCATTTGGCCGTACGTCAAATTCCTATCATTAACAATTCTCTTGTCCCATTTTCTTGTTAATGTTCTACCCCGTTTCTCATTGGTAGGATTTTTAAATGAAATTCCTCTAACCTGAACTTCCGGCCAATCATTTTCTATTTGATCCGTCACTCTTTTTAATTCCATCTGTCCTCCTCTTTTATTCCGCAGTCTAGAGTCTTTGTAAATATGCTGTTTTTCACTGCTATCACTGTCTACAGAAAATATTGAAGAATCTGAACTGTCCGCGTCATAACCAAACTCTGACAGCTCAGATTTGTCCTCGAACTCTGTCTCACTCTGTTTCATTTCTCTGTCTCCTGCAGGAACATTAAACTGAGGAGCAGACGGCTGAGAGGATCCCGGCTGGACCCTTTCCTCCCTTCTGTCAAGAATTTTTCCAAATTCCTCGCAGTTTATGTTAGACATTAATAGATTTATGGTCAAATTACCTTCCTGGGACATATCTGTAATACCCGATAATATGCCTTCTATTATGCATTTACTGGGTGTTTGTATTGACCTGTTCCCATTAAAGTCATGTGTATTTGATTTTCCTGTCTACTCAGTGTTTCTTTTATTACTGCAGTTGTGATAGTCCTGGCTTCTACACATGATCGATCTGCATCGCAAAATTCTTCTCTGCAATCAGTCCATTACTGTATGCGCCACATAATTCCACTGTGGAAAGCCAGAGGTTATTCTTACTGTCGCTGCGTGCTGAGGTCCAAGCTGAGCTCTCATTTTCTCTATCTCCTGTAACGCCTGTTTTCCTAGTTTATTGAAAATAGCCCCAGCTGTTCCTGAGCCAGTTATTATTTGTCTGTTTCCATTCAGTATTACGACGCCACCTTCTGTTCTTTCGATTAAACTGTCTCTAACCAGCAGTCTTATTCCGCCTATTTGCAGCTCATATGATTCTGGTGTAGGTGTATGTTGATGGGCCATTGTAATCACACTAGCTCGATCCTCGTCTTCAATTACTGGTATTGTCAAGCGGATTTCTTCCGCTTGCTCAAAGTCGTTGATACCCATCTGGTATCTTTTAACTCTTTCCATGTCTGGTACGTGTCCTTTTTCTCTTTTTAACGCTTTACCACACATGTCATAAATCTCTATTTTACCTTCATCTTTTTTGCTAATAGTTTTGATTAGATTTTCTGCCTCTGGAGTTTTGCACTGTAATTGTATTGTACAGTGTTGATTTTTCGCTATTTCTTGCATCCATTGCAATATTGCTTGACCAACTTCACTTTCTGTGAAGTGTCCCTGACTGCAATCCCTCTTTTGAGGGAAGCCACAGGAGTATTTCTCCTGGTTCCGTCTCCTGGACTGATGTCTCTGCCTGTAAAGCTATTTTTTGCCATCCTAATACACGAAAATCTCCCCATGTATATGCCTGAATAAATATATTGCTGGATTTTACTTTAGCTTTAGTTGCCATAGCTTAGCCTCTATTATCTTAGAGCTATTTTAGTGATTTCTTCACTGTTTATATACGCCTGTTATAGTTGTCTTCACTCTTTAAGTTAGTTTTTCTTATGTGCACATTCAACCCTCTCTGGGTTTTAATGTTATAAATTTTCCACTCTCTCGGAATTTTTATTTGTATATAATGTTACCCTCTCTGGGTGTGCATATAGCATTTATTTCATTTATTTTTTCCACTCTCTCGGAATTGTTTCTCTCTCACTAGAGTGTATTTGCAAATACTTTTCCTCGCAAAATATAGTATTTTGACCCGTTCAGGGATTTTCTTTAAATACTTTTTCCGTTTTGCGTAATCAACTTATATGTAATAATTTCTATATTACATCAACTATTTAACCTTAAGCATTCACGCTTACTCTATTTGTCAAGCGCTCAATTGTCTAATTCTGGCCAGTAATTAGACAATTAAAGCACGTTGGGCGCCATGTTTTATGGGTGTCTCAAATATCCTTTACACCTTTTTCTATTTATCCTTTATTCTCAGGTAGGTAAGGAAAGTCGAGTCTGGACAATACTATAAGCATTCAAAATACTTACAATTAGTTCAGCAGACTTCCCTGTGGTCAGTTCTCGCTTAAGGTCCTTATATAATTATTCAGACAATAACTTGCCAATAATATAATATAAGTTTTATTAAAGTTAACAAGCGTTATATCAAAGTTAAAGTTAGGTTACAGTAATAACAAATTTCAACAATCAGCTGGTTATTCAGGCGTCGAGGGAAACTGCGCTATTCAGAATCCAAAACTTCAGTCTCTCTCTCCGCCTTTTATATGCAGCCTTCGGAAAGCAGATTCCAAACTCTCTCCTGATGTCATCAATTGGAGTTCTGCCAAGTTCCTGGTCATGGCTCTCAGCTGCTTACGCAGGATCCTCCTACGTCGCCTCCGATTTCTTTTCCTCTGCTTTCTTCTCTTAGTCGTCTGCAATATATACTTCATCTAGTACATTTTCATTTATCATAAAACTATTTCTAATACATAAGTACTTTCTACTCTAAATCAGTTAACACATACATTTCATGCAAGTAAGTAATTATCTTAATAATAGTAAAATCACACAGTACATATCTTCACCATAACTAATAGGGTTACATATATCTATCTTAGCAAAAGCATTATTACTATTTAGGTTACATCACTACAAAGCAAATCAAGCATTAATCAAGGCAGTTTAATTGCAAAATCATCCTCTATATCAACAACATTGAGAAGATAACCAAGTAAGTCTGGGTTTACTTTCTATATACAGTGACAGGGTGATTAGGATATTTTCAGAGTTAATGATCTATATCTTCCAGACATGTTCAGTTCATTCATGAGCTAATGCTCTTCAGATTATCTGAGATGAATGAAACTGTCAGTGTAGCAAACAAGCCTTGAGACTTGATCATTTGTCCTCAGTCAGACCGAGGTCAGGATAGAAATGATGTTACAGTAACTTACAGAGCCTCAGAATCAGATTATCTACACTGTAAACACAGACACTCTCACTATCAGAGGAGCTAATGAGTCTGATCAGGGTCAGTACTGGTGTAAAGGACAGAGAAATGGAAGACCAAACTCATCATATAAGCTCTGTTTCTCTCTCAGTGAAGGGTGAGTTCAACATCATTGTCCTCTTAAACTCTCATGATCATGATCACACAACCAATCAAGAGACTTTTACTCTCATTCACACTGCTGATAAATACAGTTGTCACTCCTTTTTATTTAATTATCTCTGTTCTTGCATTACAAACTATTTGAAAAAGAAAAACAATGAAACTGAATGCAGAGGTCTGAAAATACATTTTAAAGCTAAATGTTTTTTTTTTACTTTAAGTGCAATCTTAAAAACACAACACATGAAGTTCTTATAAAACAGAGAAACACAACAGATAAAGACTGTCTGACGCATGTGATCACAGATCTGAGAAACAGCTAAAAATAGTTATGTTAATGGGTCATTTTTTTCTAGCATTTCGAGATTAAAGTCGAAAAATTTCGATATTAAAGTCGAAACATTACGAGAATACAGTCTTGCGTAGAAGTTGCGTGTGTGTGCATTCGCAGACTCCGCCGGAGTAGGTATCACAAACTGGTCCAAACTTTGTGGCAGTGTTTTTGACGTGTTTTCGTGCTCGTCTAGGCAACACCATCTGGGTCGAGAACACTAACAGTTCTGTCTCCCTCTTCACCGTAAATAGGCTAAGTTCTGGATACGTTTTAAGTGCATCATTCTGTATCCAATCATTTGTCTGGATCCCGTGATTTCCTCAGATATAACCACTGGTGGTGGTTGAGGAGAGATTCCCTGATATGATTGTTAAAGCGCTAGTGTAGGCCTACAGTAGACATATGAAAACGCTATATAAATGTCTCATTCATTAATTTATTCATTCATTCAATTCGTTAATTCATAAAGCTGGATATCTCCATCCAGTCTGAAAAATGTTTTCGCCTGCTAGTCTATTCCGGGCAGGCGCAGTATATTTTATAACGTCCTGTAATGGTAGCCTAATGCCATGTTGGTAGATTGGCACCTGAATTTCCTTTTGTTGAAAGCCCACAAGTAAAATGCTATTATTTTGTATAGATCCATCCATGTCCGAGGCAGTTCGACTGCACAAGCGCATTTACACAAACACGTGCTCGCGTTATGAATGCACACACACGCAACTTCTACGGAACTGTATTCTCAACTTTAATCTCGAAATATTTCGACTTTAATGTCAGATTGTTTGTTGCGGTTAAGGGCTTCCGTAGAAAATAAACTCCAGATGTTGAAAGAAATCAATCATCAAGGAACAGGTTTAGCCATTACCTTTACTAATAAAGTTAGTTTACAGAATCTACAAGATTTTAAAAACACTTTAAATAATGATGTAAATATTGTATATGTCACGGCTCGCACACAAAAGGGTAGATCCAATAGCAGTTTAATGGGTAGCCTAATCTGTAATCTCAAACCAGGCCAGGCAAAGGGTCATAATACATACAAGGCAGTCCAAACACAAGAAACAAGCATGCACGGGACACAGAGGTACGATGTGACATCAAACAAGGAGTCCACAACAATCAAAGAAAAAGACAGGGTATAAATAGACAGGTACAAACAATGTGAGTGGGAACAGCTGTGTGCAATGATCAGTGATGAGTTCAGACAAAGGATTATGGAAATGCAGTTCATGATGAGGTGATGACAGTATGGGGAAGAGACCTCTAGTGGACACCCAGGGAACACCAACCAGTCACTGTGACAGTATAATCCACATTTGTGTGATGTATTTGAATGCAAAATAACATACATGTAGACTGGATATGAGTATCAACATTTTATTTAGTTTTTTTACAATTAATTATAAACATTGTTGATGTAGTTCATATTCAGATATATATTGCTAATCTAAAATCCGCATTCCAGCACTTATTCTCTTCTGTATGAACTGTTGCAGACAAATACTCAATGATTTGTGTAACGCAGGTGAACTCTGACTCTGGAGGATCTGAATCTGTTGTTGTTCTCCTGCAGATCTAAAGCCGAAGCCTGAACTCACATCAGATCCTGCAGGAGCTGCACTGACTGGACACACAGTGACTTTGTCCTGTCGCATGGATCCGTCCACTGGAGACTGGGACTCTTACTGGTACAAACACACACTGAACCCTGAGACAGAGAAGAAGAAGACAAACCCCTACAGCCTGAAGATTGACTCAGTGTCTGATGGAGGCCAGTACTGGTGTAGAGCTGGAAGAGGGAAACCAGTCTATTACACACAATACAGTGATGCACTGTGGGTAAATGTTACAGGTGAGAGAGACTGTAGTGTGTGACGCAACAAATACAGATCAGAGACAATATCTACACAACTTCTGAAACTATAAATGCAATAATCTGTGTTTGTAAAGCTGTCCTAAAGCTGTGGTGACGGTACGACCTGATGAACGAGTGTTTAGAGGAGAAACAGTCTCTCTCAGATGTGATATAAAGTGGGGAAAACAAATTGAAAGCATTTTAAATTTGCTCTTACAACGTTTATTACACAGTTATGTTATACAATCATTATATATATATATATATATATATATATATATATAGACTACCGACAGAAAATACACATTCAATTAATATAAATAGATTAGTCTATGTAGAATTATTATTATTATTATTATTATTATTATTTCCCCTGTCATTTCTAAGCCTAAACTGGCGCAAAATACAGTATCACAGACAGGGCAGGACTTAAGGGGCCGGACTGACAAACTCACACATGACCTCAACTAGAACATCATTATGGAGTAGCACAAAATACACAATTTAAATATGCTTGAGTTTCGTAGAACAATTAATATGCAACATGCCTAGCGTAGTCAAAGTTTAGATGTAATATTAAATAGTCGTTATATAATACAATAAAATACATGATGTGCTCTTTCTCAGTTGAGAGAAGATCAAAATCCTGAAATAAAACTGAGAAATAAAGCCAGAGATAGTATTATAAAAATATATTGCCTGTGTCCTCATGTTATGTTAGAATCTTAAATTTAATGAATAAATTAAATCTGAATTAAAAACACACTGTATGGCTACAATCAAATTAAATGACTATCAACAAAATCCATAGATGGGTTTTGCATAAATTATGTTAAGAGATTAATGTTTAAAATATATATATATATATATATATATATATATATATATATATATATATATATATATATATATATATATATATATATATATATGTTTTATGTTGAAATATTAAATGATTGGAAAAAGGAAATAACGGCAATAGGCTACTATGAAATTGCACCCGCCAGTAGGTGGCGGCAAATGAGTGAGTTTAATCAACAAATTCGTTTAAAATGATAAGTCATTTAACTTAGCAAACGACTGTATTTATAGCATAATTGAATCATTTACTCAACTGAGGAACAGCCATGATGCTCGGCGACGCAGTGGTTCTGCTTTTCTTCTATTTCTTTAGCCGCTTTTCCACCGTAGAGCCGAAGGTTACGGTTCCAGTTGTATTTTTTATTTGAGCTTGGCTTTTGAAGGAGCAAAATCGACAATGAAATTGTCATCATCTATGCACTGACTCGTTCGTTCACTAAGCTGAACAGCCAATCAGAGTTCCTTCCTTCACCGACGCCGATTCAACATGTCGAATCGGCCGAAAAAAAGCAGACGATGACCCATTTAAATGCGGAACACACTGAGAAAACTAAGTCGGCCGATGCACAAAAACTGCCCGACGGCCGACTAACACCCTCGGCTTGGTGCGTTAAGATCCGGGCTTAAGATCGCAGTCGGAAACTATTAGCCCCGGCTGGCCCGTTTATAGCCCTTGCTCGTACTGGCTCGGCAGTGGAAATGCAGCTAATCATTTCTGACTGGCAAAAACTGTACAAATCAAACAAATATAAACGGGTATGTCCGTCCTTGATCACAGATCACATCAGGTCATCTGTAATGGATCTGCTTGTTTTACACTCTTTGAACACCAGGTGGTATTGTCCCCTACTTTGTTGCTCAATAATGTTCTTGTGTTTCTGTTTTTCAGTGTCACGTTCAGATCCGATTTCTGTCTTCAACATCCTCAGTTTTCTTGTGGCAGCTTCTCCGTATCTGCTCGCGACAGTCGTGCTGCTTTACAAATGTTACAGAGCGAGAGGTAAAACTTCACACACACACACACACACACACACACACACACACACACACACACACACACACACCACACACACACACACACACACACTCAATAACTGCAGTGAAAAAAAAAGAAAAACATAAAACATGTCCATTTAAATGTTTACATTTTTTTCTGTGTATTTCACAGTTTCAACTGCTGAAGACCAAAGTCAGTATACGCCGTAACAGAGGAAGAAACTTCAACCTGATATTAACCTGTTTAAAAGACTCGTACTGTTAATTCTGTCAAATATTGTATTTGGTTCTAATTTAATAGACTTCAAATGTGTAATATAATTGCAGGGATAGGAAGATTGTTTAGGTTGGGAGGTGGATATAGAAATATAATAAAGACATAATATATCAAACACGTCAACGCCACCAAGCATAACACACATTCCCCGAGAACGCTTGTTTTAATAGAGCGTACACTATCTGCAGTTTTGACAGAACATTTGATTTTTTGTCATTGTAATTTAATGTGGAATGTATTTGTGATACAAACAGCTATTGAGGTATATTTGCAGGCAAAAAAACGATCCTGACGAAAGACTTTTTATGCGACAATGGCGTTTGGCGGGCCTGAAAACGCATCATCTCCGTGTAAATACATACAATAATGCGCATTTGTGAAAATTATGACGTCATGCACATGCGTATGACGTGTTTAGTCTATATGCTTTTTTTAAAAGAAAGTTTCCTTACAACAGACTCAAGGATTATATATGTTTTTAAAGCCCTTGTGTTCAAAGGTTGATATTTTCTGAAGATGAAATTTACCCAGAAGACAAAGTAATAATACAGTATTATCAATATTAACATCCTTAGAATGGAAATCGGACAAAAACATGATAGATTATGTAATTTGTGTCCATAGGCTTGTGCGCTCAGCTCAAGTGAACTATAGTAAAATAATGTGTGTGTGTGTGTGTGTGTGTTTGTGTGTGTGCGCCGTCCCGTAGTCTTCATTTACAAAGACACATCGCCAACTACTTGTCTGGCATGCGTAATACAGCATTATTAGTCGTTTTTTACGGATTATTCTTTCTGTACAAATTATTTTTTTCCTGTTTTTAGCACATGGTTGTCATGTTGTACTTGTAGTGCAGTGTAAATCCTCCAGTAGGTGGCAGCAAATCACTGTCTTAATGAGTGAGTCATTGAACCTCATTCAAATTACGGCTGCATGATTGATTATGATTATGAAATTGCAAAGGCGATTTATTAATGTGATTATTTTTAATGTGCAGCTTGTCAGTGAAGATCGGCTCTGTAAACGCTGCTTCTGAAAGCACTGTGAGTTTGAGTCTCTTATAACGTGCATTTGGAAAAGCAACACGCGTCAAACATCTTTCCAAACATGAGAAGCATTTATGAACCTCTTCTCCAACAACAGACAACATTTAATAACATGCTTTTACTTCAAACTCACTTCATAACGACAGTTGAGCTCATCCTTCTGTGAGATGATGTGATTCCACACAGAATAAGGCAGTCGTGTGTTCAATCTCCTGTTTATTCAGCAACAGATAGTGTGATGCCCGATACGGATTTCCACAGAATGACAATCTGTGCATAAAATAATCGCAGCTTTTGCCAAATATCAGGTGTGGTTTCATTGCGATTAATCATGCGGCCGTAATTCTAATAATTCGTTCAGAGATTCTTTCATTGCGTGTCTCAGACGAGCAACTGTTCTCATGCGGCTTTGTTTAAAACTATTTTCATTTAGCGAAAACAGACAATATGTGTCTGAAATGTAAGTTACTTAATACTAACTTGTTTACTAAACTGTTCTATAACAATATCACACTTGCAATATGCTTTTTCAGGAATAAACGCACTCTTGCTCTTTATTCTTATTGCTTACCATATCATTATAAATATAAAAATCAGTGGTTATAAATAACCAGTAGTTATAAATAACTAATTAGTGGGTTATTCGCCCAATGTATTGATTTTGTTATAAAAATGGTATTGTGTTTATAAACCTGTGAAAACTATATTTGTCAAAAAAAAAAGAGTTGTGTATGTGTGTTGTTGTGTATGTTCTTCCAATAGCTTGACAATGATATCATGTTGCTTATTCTAGACACTCGTCTGAGTAATTAGTAAACATGCCAGTTTTATTCTGTATCAAATCTTCTGTATAAACGAATAACTAAATAAATAAGTGGATTTTTACTTATTTGGATTTACTTTTTTGAACAATTGTTGAACCCTGATCGAACTCAAATGCATGTATATTTCTAGTAATCCTGAAGATGTTGATTAGTTTGTTCAGGTGTTTTTCATTAGTGTTCGAGCTAAACTCTGCAGGAAAGTGGATCTCGAGGGCCAGAGTTGCCCACTGGTTTATTTGATGTTACATCAACGCTCTTTAAATGGTTGGTTCACCAGAACCCGTTGAACCCGGAAGCGCTGCACAGTTTAGAGACGCTATTCTCATCGCTTCGTAACATTAAGGTTGAACCACTGGAGTCACATGGACTATTTTAACAATGTCTTTGCTACCTTTCTGGGCCTTGAAAGCAGTCGTTGTATTGCTCTCTATGTGGGGTCAGAAAGCTCTCAGATTTGAGATTTGAGGCCAGCCGCTGTATCACCCTGTAGCCCAAGACTGGTTTCCCACTGAAGCTCAGCAGGGCTGACCCTGGTCAGTATATGAGACTCCTGGGTAAACCAGTCTTCTGCAGGAGGAGGTGTTAGTGAGGCCAGTAGGGGGCGCTGCTCACCCTGTTGTCTATATGGGTCCCTAACGTGTAGTGACTGGGACACTATACTGTCAAAGAACACCGTCCTTCGAATGAGACGTTCGTTAAACCGAGGTCCTGACTCTCTGTGGTCATTAAAAATCCCATGGCACTTCTGGTAAAGAGTAGGGGTGTAACCCTGGAGTCCTGGAGCCAAAGATCTTCCACTAGGCCCTTATCAATCTTGGCCTCCTAATAATCTCCATCCACTGAATCGGCTCTATCACTCTCTCTCCTCTCCACCTGTGTGTGTGTGTGTGTGTGTGTGTGTTATATTCGGCAATTGGTGGTGGTTGAGGAGATTCCCCTGACTGGAATGTAAAGCGCTTTGGGTGTACAGTATAAAAAGCGTTATATAAATGCCTCATTCATTTCATTTGTGTTCTGAAGATGAACGAAGGTCTTACGGGTTTGTAACGACACGAGGGTGAATAATTAATGACATAAACTTCATTTGTGGCTGAACTAACCCTTTAAGGGGGAATATGGCTCTTAAAAGAGTCTTTGGGTTCCCTGATCAGACAGCCGTGCTGCTAAACACATTTATGCTCGTGTGAGGGATGATATTGTACGTGGATACTGGAACAGGCTTTAAGCACTAAGCCATGTTTACATAATAAATAATGCAACCAAAATTTACATTGCAAATATGGAAACATTTGTATTCGTGCTGAGAGTTGTAGTTTAAGTTTTGCTTCAAATACATTTGGTTGGCTTCATTGTTCATAATATAGCCATAAATATTGTATTTTATTATATTATAAATGTATATACATATCTGCTATTTGAGGTATTCTGAACAGCCCAATAGTAAAATGTAAAGGATTTGTTGTTGAATTATACTTGACTGAGTTATTGATGCGGTTTTGACTGACAATTTTTTTAATAATACAGAAAACATTTTAAAAATAGTCTTTAGTCTTTAATACCATTATGTTTGAAACTTTCTGTGAAATTCTGAAGTATAGACTATGACGAACTAAAAATAAATGTTACCAAATATATTTAAATAACCTAAATATGTTATCTTAACATCACAGTCGAGACACACTGATTGTTTTGATTTTAGTTGTTCACTTCCACAAACTGGAAGAAAAGTTGGAAGTAGACATTAAAAGAGCAGCATAATAAAAATGATTATAAAAGTAAATAGTTAAACATACGTTTACCTGTGTTACTCAACATGGCCTAGTACACATGTGAAATGCATTTGACATTTCAGATTTATACATAAATAAACAATAAACAGAGAGCTTGAACATATTGTTTGACACTCAGTGACACTAATATTCACCCTCTATTCTATTTATTTAAATTACATTTGTAGGTTAACAAGTCAAAATTTGTGAACAACTAGTGAAAAATCAATATTAGTGCAGCACACAGACCTGATATAAAAAACACCTGGAACTGATTCAATCTGTATTTTATGAGGGAAGATGAAGATGAACTATCTCAGTTACTGTAAACATCAGAGACAAGAAGCTGGATTGTCCAGAAATGTTCAATATTCAAATAGAAATGTTAATGAAAATGCTTTAGCGTTCACAACATTTGCTGAGGACAAACACCATTATGCGTTAGAACAGAAGTTTTTCATCTTAAGTCTATTAAAATTAAGCAGTAGCCTAAATAAATTTTAAAAATAGGTGGATTTTTTTATATACTTTTATTTTACAGCAGATATTAAATTAAACCCTTATGCTATTGACATGAATTTTAGTCTTGGAGCTTTTGAGCCTTGTCTGTGAAACCAGACATAGGCTACATATCTATATTATCTTGTTCAAGACAAGGACGACTTCATCTACATTATAGATTAAATATCCACGACAACTGCGCTTTAAATGAGAATATGTGTGACTCTTAAAAGAGCCTTTGTGTTGAGTTGAGCGGATCCTCTACTTTGAGCTGGTGTATTTGGTGACCGCCCTTTGTGCCCTCGGACACGGCGTGTTTGGCCAGCTCTCCGGGCAGCAGCAGACGCACGGCGGTCTGGATCTCTCTCGATGTGATGGTGGAGCGCTTGTTGTAGTGAGCGAGACGAGACGCTTCACCGGCGATGCGCTCGAAGATGTCGTTGACGAAAGAGTTCATGATTCCCATCGCCTTGGAGGAGATCCCGGTGTCGGGATGAACCTGCTTCAGGACTTTGTACACGTAGATCGCGTAGCTCTCCTTCCTGGACTTTCTGCGCTTCTTTCCGCCCTTGCCGGCGGTTTTAGTGACGGCCTTCTTCGAGCCCTTCTTGGGAGCGGACTTCGCTGGTTCAGGCATGATCGCGTTCAGAGAACAATAACGTTGAATCTCTGCAGGAGGAGTTTTATCCACGGCTCTATGCTAATTTCAAGAGGGAAGAACGAGGTCTGTGATTGTGAGTCTTCCTGGACAAACCCATAGAACGATTTCATTGGTCATTAAACATTCACTGAATTGTAGGCGATCCAATCAGAAGCTTTGAAATGTTAATCACGCCCATCGACAACGACCATCCCCCGTGACTCCATTCCTTTGTTTCATTTTTCCGGAATGAATAAGTGGATTATTGTGAATAAGTTAAGAGTTCTTTCATATGCAGAGGATTATATATAATTGTAACATTTATTTAGAAGCAGAAATGGCACATTGTATTTTGCATACGACGTCCCTGACATACGGTGATCTGCATTTAAAATATATATATATATATAACAATAATTCCGAGAGTCTTTAAAACGATGTTTAATTAACTACAAAGCAGAATAGTGAATATAACACAGTAAAAAATAAATGTCATTATTTTTATTTGCTTTAGAAATCACTTAACTGTGCATGGTATGGTCTAATTATTATTTTTATTTTGTTCATAAAATGAGACACCCATTATTGGTAAAACTTATCTCATGGTAGAAAAACTAAAATATACCAGTCAATGAAATGTTCATTTGGTTGAAATACAAATATATTCATTATTTTTTTAAGGAAAATAGTTAGAATTATCTAAATATTGAATTTGTATTGCACTTATAAGAATAGTAATTCACATACTACATCTACACATTTTATATAGCACCTAAAAAAGGTATAAAACAACTGGCAGTTGATGAGGGTGAGGAGTCACACATGAGGAAGATGAGGTTATAGTGACAGTGAAAATGAAGATGGATATGATAACTTGATTTGATGGTTTGGTAATACTTGTGTTCCACTGTGGTACAATGTTGCCTGAGAGCAACAGTTGGATATGCAATGTTAATTTAATTAACTGTTTATTTTGTGGACTGTAAAGCACTTTGGGCAACGTGAGTTGTATTAAACTGTGCTATATAAATAAATAAACAAACAAACAAACAAACAATAATTTTTATAATACAAATTACAAACTAGATAAGTGTCTGATTTAAGAAATTGATGTTCAATAAATGGATTTATTTTTTGCTACATGAAAATCTCAAATGTTTCAATTTTCCCCTTTTTGAGGCAACAAACTTTTAAAAATTAAATGTAAAAGTTTAATCATTTTGTTAGTGTCAATTTGAAACAGGAAAAAGACCACATTTATTATTTTTTCTCATTGATATAATTTTACATAGAGAGTTTAAGCACCTTTTTTATAGAATTAATCATTTTACTACATTGCAACCCAGTTCACTATCTAGAAACTCGTTCTTTGTGTGTAAATGTGGGGGGCTCTTAAAAGAGCCGTTGGGTTTTTCTTCTTCGTGGATCTCTTAACCGCCGAACCCGTACAGGGTGCGTCCCTGCCGCTTCAGCGCGTACACAACATCCATGGCGGTGACGGTCTTTCTCTTGGCGTGTTCAGTGTAAGTCACAGCATCACGAATGACGTTCTCCAGAAACACCTTCAACACACCGCGCGTCTCTTCATAGATCAGGCCAGAGATACGCTTGACGCCGCCACGCCGAGCAAGACGCCGAATAGCGGGTTTAGTGATTCCCTGGATATTATCGCGGAGAACCTTTCGGTGCCGCTTAGCGCCTCCTTTCCCGAGTCCTTTCCCGCCTTTTCCTCTTCCAGACATGACGACAGACACTCTTAAATTCACAACAAGAGAATCAATATAGAAAAACCACTGGGGAAGAGGAGTTTATAGTCAGCTAGCGGACCTAGTTGAAACCACAATGGGCGGTTCTAGTAAACGTCACTAGTTACGCCTCCTGCTGTCAAGCTCAGTCTTTTTTTCGGGGACACAAAGGCAAAGCTAGAAAATAATTAAATCAGTCTTATATTTGTGTATCATAAACCATAATTGTTCCTTCATTCTTAATAAATGTTGGACTGATGCTAATTACTATACAAAATTGAGACACGCATACGTAGAAATAATTACATACAGTGAACATTTTCATAGCAGAATGGGGGGAAATTACCGCGCAGTGCCATGTGTACATAAATAATGCAGCGTCAGTGACACTTCCATTAAAAGTGCTTAGAGGTCAACTTGTTTATTTTTTAAAAATATTATTAGCAATGTACGGTACAAAAACTGATTTCCTGCTATGCTGGGCTAATAAATAGTGATAGGTTTTAAGAAATAACTCTCTCGGGGAGAAAATGTGTGGCTCTTAAAAGAGCCTTTGGTTTAAAGAGACGCTCGGTCGGGTTACTTGGCCTTCGCGGGCTTCTCGGTCTTCTTGGGCAGCAGCACGGCCTGAATGTTGGGCAACACGCCGCCCTGAGCGATGGTCACGCCGCCCAGAAGCTTGTTCAGTTCCTCGTCGTTGCGGACCGCCAGCTGCAGGTGTCGAGGGATGATACGGGTCTTCTTGTTGTCCCGAGCGGCGTTTCCAGCCAACTCCAGGATCTCAGCGGTCAGATACTCGAGCACAGCGGCCAAATACACCGGAGCACCGGCACCGACGCGCTGGGCATAGTTGCCTTTGCGGAGAAGCCTGTGAACACGGCCGACGGGGAACTGCAGACCCGCCCTGGATGAGCGACTCTTGGCCTTAGCACGAGCCTTTCCTCCGGTTTTACCTCGTCCACTCATTGCGGTTTCAGCGAGTGCAACAAATAATACAATGCAGTTGCCAGTTGAGTTGTGAGGTGACTTATAAAAGAAAGCGTGCTAGTCTCCCATTGGCTGAAATCTGAAAACATTCAAGGCCAATCAGTGATCTTCCCTCCAACCCCAACCCCTCTTTCTGCTACTGACACTCAAACACGTCACGCTGTATCATTTAAAGCCGCTAGGCTTCCTTTTAAAGGGTGGCTTTATCTTGATAATGATGATGATGACGATGATGATGATGATGATACAAATGTGTGAATCCAAGTTAAAGGTGCCATCCATGTGTATTGTCTGGCAAAAAAATCAAGTCATACTCCACATTCCATACCAGATGGGGGCAGTATACCTCCATAAAGTGAATTGGTCTACTCTAGAGTAACAGACGAGAAACGGCATAGTCTCTATGCTCCGCCCCTACCTTCACAACAACCCTAGAGCCGTAGCCGAAGCATAGAGGACGTTCTGCCTCCAGAGGAACGTTGGGTGATGTCAAGTGATTTTGAAACATGACATCTTCAAGCTAGACTATGACTATGACTAGACAATGTCTCCCGGCTGGCCTGGGAACGCCTCTGTGTCCCCCCCGGAAGAGCTGGAGGAAGTGTCTGGGGAGAGGGAAGTCTGGGCATCTCTGCTTGTCCATCCATCTTCTTCCGCTTATCCGGTGCTGGGTGGCGCGGCATTTTATAATATGAAGCCACGCCCATTTTGGCGGGCTGTGACCCTTAGAGGGCGCGAAGCGTCCCTATTGGCTCTCATGTCAGCCGTGCCTCTCCATAGGTTGCAGCAATTGCCGCAGAGCAGCCAATAAGCGCGCGAGCCGTCTCGCTTGGGTCTGCTTGCTGCAGCAAAGTGCGTTTTAAATTAAAGCAAATTATAAGGATAATTTTAGGCTTCAATCTTCTCGAGAAAGGGGCTTTCCCGATGCGTAAGCAAGCTTACGCAACACTCATCTCAGGGAACCGAGGTTACATTAGTAACCGAGACGTTTTTATGGAACAAAAGTTTATTATAAAAAAAAGCTGTATATTTCATTCACTGATATGTTGTAGAGTTACATTAGACACACATTAGATGTCACGAGATTCACTGTCTGTCTTCTGTGTGTGACTGTGTGAACGAACACAATAAGAGTGAGAACAATCTCATCAGAACTGATCTGGAGAATATGATGTTCAAGTAGATGAACAGAGCCGTAACAACTTTAATAAATGAGTAGCTAAATATCTTAGACTGGATCTCTCTTTTCTTTATCTGTGTATTTCTGTGTAGTTTTGTCTCCTCCTCCTTCATCTCTTCTTTCAAACACAGGAAGTGTGTGTGTGTGTGTTTCACACAGCGCTGTTAAAACCGTCTATTAATGTGACAGTATGGGCTCCAGTGCACTGCCTCTCATCTGTGAGTATTTTATTATCTTCTATATCTTCTTTTTTATGTTTATAATGCAATGTATTCAGCTGAAGGATAATATAATGATTGTTGTGTAGAGTCTATGAATCCACAGTCTTACTTATTGTAATATTGATCAGATTCAATGTGATGATGTTACGTGTTGATCAGATAAAGAGTTTGATGATGCATTTATCTGTGTGATAATGTGAAAGCTGGAGGCAATGTGTGTGTTTTTGCTCAGTTTTGTTGTAATATCTGTCTTCCCATTTCAAGTAGTTCAGATAAATCTGATGTATTTGAGTTATTGTTGAATGATGCTGTATATTTAAATAATCTCTCCATCAGAGACTCAGAGAGTTTGAGAACAGAGACCGAACACACAATCAGCTTCTCGATCACTTCTCTTTCTCTCGGACTCTCTTATTGAGAAATAACTGCAAAGATTATTTGAAAACTTAAATTTCATTGTCATTCTATGGACAATCAGTTTATCAAACAAAGTTGAGCTTTTCTCAGAACTAACTTCTCTTTTCTGAGACATGTTTCAGTTATTTATAACCAGTTCGCCTGCTCTGCATATTTAGTTGTTGGATGAAGTCAGTTCACACGTGTGTCAGAATAACCGCAGGTTTCCAGAAGAAGTTCATCACGTCGACATATGAACATGTTCCACCAATGCTTGACAACCAGACTTGTGTTGTCCTTTTAAACATATTGATTTATTCATGTTTTGCCAAGCTAATAATGTTTGTCTTTGTTGAGAAATGTCTTGACTGAAAACTTGAGCTATATTTACTTCAATTTTACTTTTGATAGATTGCAAATATATCATTTTTAATGTGGTTTAAGGGCTTTTTCACACTCGTTTGTTTGAGAGACTGCAAGCGGTCGACACATTAAAATACTGTGGAGTGAATATGGTTTGTGTAACAGAGACAGGGGTGTGCCAACTGCCTCAAAGATGTTACCAACAGTAGCAGCACCACTGCACTGGGTGTACCGGCAGAGGGAGGCGTAAAAATGAAGTGACGTGATGATGAGTTCAAAAGTTCAGTGTTTAATCCATAAGTGCATCTGGTATTTACAGTGAAAATCCCAAAAGAAAACTAAACAAATAAAAATAAAATAAACTGTTCAAAGTTATCTGCATACAAACTTTGGCTATGCCAATACATTGACCCCAAAACAGAGCAATCACTTATACAACCACTCACTCTACGAGCCTCCAGCAACACTGAGGCGCCTTCTTAAAAAGGCTAAGCCACTCCTATCTGGACCAAACCATTTGGTAATTAAAGATAATAAAGGAATTTAAGCAAGACCAAACTAAATAGATTTAACAGTAACAAAGATATAAACTGTTAGAATAATACCAAAATATATAAACATTGAAAACAAAACAAACTCAATTAATTATTAACGTTAAACAATGTTTAACAAAGAATCAAACAGAACCCCAATCTCCCCCTCACACATGAGAACAGTGAACTGTGCCTACTATTGGCGGGAAAGAGAAATTCAAAAATGGTGGCAGTTACAGTGACCGGGTTTTGTCTGTTTGGTAAAGTAAAATGTTCCAGTATGTAACTAAGTATGATAGTTTATTATTATGCAAGTGGTTAGTTGAAAATAAATCAACATTTAACATGGTTACTGGTCTTGTTTGAGTTCTTAACAATACATAAATCAACAAAGAGAAATTAATAACCTAGTAAATGTTAAAGGGCACCTATTATGGAATTTTGAAATTTACCTTTCATGTAGTGTGTAACATAGATCTAAGTGAACAAAAACATCCTGCAAAGTTTGAAATATGAAAGTGCACTGTATATAAAGTTATTGTCTTTCAAAAGTGAGAGTCGACTCTGAGTCATTTTTATGAATCGTTAGAAGACCGAAGCTTTTTCTCTGACTAGATGACGTCAACTTGTCAAGTTATCTGAATACGATACGCCCACTTATTGCGCTCCAAGGCCAGGGAAAATATCATGGCGAGGAGACGCTGTGTTCTGAAGTGCGGCTCAAAAGCAAACTTTTTTCATCTGCCCAAGGAGGAGTATTTGAAGACTAAGTGGCTACAATTCACTATACCACAGAAGTATAGTCCGAGCCTTGTGCTTTGTTCGCGTCATTTTGAAGACGATTGCTTTTTAAATGCAATCAAACTTGGATTCGCGAGCTGGCTGATATTGAAGGAAGGTTCAGTTCCAAGTGTATTTGCATCAGCTTCCTCCTCCGTATCACTGTAAGTGTTAACACTTAATAATTATTAATAATTTTTGCTTTTATATTTTATGTAGCATGCTTAATAATTATTTTGTTTGTTGTGTAAGCACCGTTTAGCTTCTAGGTCTTCAATGACAATTGTATTGAGATATGTGAAGTGTTTGTCGTTGTTTTCGGAGTTGTCTAAAGAACAGAGCAATACCTCGTAGTAACGTAACTGCATTTTTTTTGTGTGTAAAAACGTTATGTTTATGCATCGGGCTAACGCAAACAAAGACTGATTGTGCTTTTACAATATGAACTCTGGGCTATACTCGCTAACATAACATTAAATTATTTATATTATTTTTCGTTTTTTACTACAAACTATAAAGCAGTGGAATCATTATTATAATACAATTTAATTGATAAAAGCATCATTGTACTCCGTGTTAAAAATAAGTATTATCTCTGTAAACACTGCTGGTCATCTGACCAATCACCGCAGATTAGCGTCGCGCAAAGGAGGGGTTTGGAAAACGAGTCGTTGAACGAATCATTTGGGAGTCGGTGAGCAAATCAGGTAAAAATAAATGCATATTATACGAAAACAAAAGTGTTTTTTGTCATTGCATGCATGTAAAACTGTTGTTGGGGACTCCCACAACAACATTAGGAACATTTTAAATGTCATAATAGGTGCCCTTTAAACTAAAGAAAAAGGACATGGAGAGGACAGGTACAACACGCAACAATACACAATCAGTGACACACATATCTGCGTTAACTGATGTTACAATATGCACAAAACAGATAGTGTGTTAGGATGTTAGTGTGAAAAGTATGCATGTATGTATGTTCTCAGTCCAGTGTCATTATAAGAGGCTTCTCCAAAATAAGAGTCTCTAGTCACAGAGCCTCACTGTGACCGTTTGTTTTTTGGGTAATTTTAGGAGGAACTGAGATCATTTAGTGTTGATATATGTATTATTTCTGGCCGAGGCGAGAGCTCTTGAAGTGCTGAAGCAAACGAGGTGTGAAAATGCTCTCAGACCAGAAGCATGAGGTCACTTGCAGCAGGTTTTCTTTCTGGTTGTGGTTCATTTCATCTGCAGGCTACTCTATGTCCACATTATTTTACTATTAAGTCAAAATTAGGGGTGTGCAAGAATATTACAAACTGTTATTATTATTCGAAAAAGAAAATACTAAGTATTTACGGCCAGTAAAGCAATTAAAATTCTCAGGGAATCCATGATAAATCCCAAGCACCAACTCACAGTTATAATTAAATGCACTGGGTGGCGCTGTGGAGCGTGTTAACAAATGGATTGTATTTGATCACATCATTGAATCTATCAGTGAATCAGTGAATCAGTGAATCGACTCTCGTATCAGTTCACGAGTCCTGTGACGTCATTGTGTGTGATGATGTTAAATGCTGGAGAATCAGTTTTCATCTGAATGAGCATCAGAACAGAAAAACACTTTCAGTTCATGTAGAATAAACTCTAGACATGTGTCAGTGTGTGTTTTACATTGTGTTGAATGAATGGAAAAGCTTCATATCTGTGTTTCTTCTGCTTTTAGTGCTGATGTCCCTCGTTCACTCTGGACTCAGTCAAGGTACTGTCCGTTACTGCAGTAAATTATCATGATGTTTTAACTAATGTGAATTGTGTAGTATTTACATGATACATCGGCCTATACAACTAAATTAACAATATCTTACATATTTTGTAAACTTTTTCATTTAGTTTCATGAACATTTTTATAAAACATGGGCCTTTATTTTTATTTAAAGGCTTATGTCTGCTATGTTAGGCTAATTTTTTTAAATGTAAGTAACTAATTTAAACACACAAACTGGTTGCCGTTGTGATGAGACTTTCATGCTCGGCCAGACTCGGCTCGAAGTCGTGCATCTTCGGATGCGGAGTGCGCGCTGTTACAAGAAAAGCCGCGTGACGGTCAATAATGACAATAGCAGCAAAAACTCAGAAACATGCGAACAGAACTCACTGTGCAGAACTCATTTCTGTTTTAGTGGATTATGATATTTTTTTTGTGAAATTAAGGTCTGTGTTTATATTGTTCATATAATTAGGGGCCAAGCACTGAAGGTGCGGGCACCTATTGTATCTGTTCTGGTTCTTATTCTTCTTTTTCTTTTTCTTCCGACTGGGCGTCTATGGCAGCCCATAGAAGCGTATGCGGGAAAGTTGTTTTGGTTTGACATTCTGATAGAGGACATTCCCAACATCAAATACACCAATTTTGGTGTTTCTAACTCATTCCCTCTAGCGCCACCACCTGTCCAAAGTTTCAGAAATTGTATGCTAATAACTTTTGAACCGTAAGGCCTATCAACAAAATTCTTTTTTCCTCTGATTCCTGAGCTCACGACGATTCGACTGCACCCTATGACGTCATTTTCCGTCATAATACTTTTCCCGCTATTTTGAATTTTCTGAAAAACCTACTTTTGCGAACTCCTACTAGACGGTTTGTCCGATTCTCACCAAAATTGCACCAGATCATCTTCAGGCAGTGCCAACAAAAAGTTATGGAATTCAAGTTGATTCGCTTAACCGTTTTTGATAAACGTACAAACAAATTTTACATAGAACTTGCGAAAACAGACGTAAGGCTGTATCTCCGCAACGCTTTATTGTATTCAGACCAAACTTGGTACATGTCATCATAAGCATGACCTGAGGCTACATGCAGCGTTTCAGCGCAGCGCCACCTACTGGTCCGGAGATATGAATAATTTATATTTTTGCTTATAACTTCTGAGCGGTTTGTCCAAAAATCACAAAAGTGGTCTTGTTAGATTCAGAGCGTCATATTGAGTTGACTGATATCCAATTTTCCCATATCGGCCATTTTGGCTGTCGGCCATTTTGAATTATGTGCTAAAATGCTGTATTTAATGAACGCATGAACGTATCGTTACGAAACTCAATATGGGTCATCAGTACAAGGCCCTAAAGGTACTCAAAAGATTATGAGACAGCGCCACCTTTTGGTCAAAAGTTATAATGAAATTTCCAAAAATGCTAATAACTTTTGAATAAATTTGCCTATAGTAATGACACTGATCTCAATAGATTTCTTGGGTTATTCTGAAAACATAGATACCAATTTCGCCATAGTCAGTCAAACTTCCTGTCCGCCATCTTTATTTTGTTTTAAAACCTACTTTTCGAACTCCTCCTAGACCGAACGTCCGATTTTCACCAAAATCGGATCGTGTCATCTCCAGACCGTGCCGAGTAAAAGTTATGGATTTCGTGTCGATAGACAAAACCATGGTCGTATACCGCAGATGCAAATTTGAGGCATAATGCCAAAATGACTATTCAGGCTTTATATCTGCAATGCCTTGACATATTGACACCAAACTTTGTATGTGTCGTCGTCACTTCACTCTGACCACATCACAACAGTTTTGTAACTGCGCCACCTATTGGTCGAAAGTGAAAATCTATTAAATCATATTTTTAAGTTAATGCATGTGATTTTTCAACCATTTTGCCAAAATTCATCTTTAAATGTCTTCAATTGCTCCTTGCTGCAGTTGATCTCTCACTCTCAGCCACTTTGGCACGTCTTGTCGTCTTGCTTGCGCTTGGCCCCGGTGATTGCTGCTTGCAGCTATATTTTATATATAATTTGTTTACGTTTTCTAAAATCACTTTCATAATTAGGGGCCAAGCACTGAAGGTGCGGGCACCTATTGTATCTGTTCCGGTTCTTATTAGGGGCCAAGCACTGAAGGTGCGGGCACCTATTGTATCTGTTCCGGTTCTTATTCTTCTTCTTTTTTTTCTTCCGACTGGGCGTCTATGGCAGCCTATAGAACCGTTTGCGGGAAACTTATGAAAATTGGCACAGTGATAGAGGACAGCCTGAACTATCACCATAGCAAATTTGGAGTCTCCAACTCATTCCCTCTAGCGCCACCAGCTGTCCAAAGTTTCACTCATAACTTTTGAACCACAAGGGCTAGAAACAAAATTCTTTTTTCCTCTGATTCCTGAGCTCATGACGATTCGACTGCACCCTATGACGTCATTTTGTGTCATAATAGTTTTCCCGCCATTTTGAATTTTCCGAAAAACCTACTTTTTCGAACTCCTCCTAGGCCGTTGCTCCGAATTTCACGAAAAATGAACCAGATCATCTCCAGACCTTGAAGACCAAAACTTATGGAATTCAAGTTGATTCGAATTACCGTTCCCGAATACCGCGGAAATAAATTTTACGTAGCGCTTGCAAAAACAGACGTAAGGCCGTATCTCCACAATGCTTTATCGGATTCAGACCAAATTTGGTACATGTCATCACAAGCATGACCTGAGGCTACATGCTGCGTTTCGGCGCAGCGCCCCCTACTGGTCCGGAGATATGAAGAATTTATGTTTTTGCTTATAACTTCTGAACGGCTTGTCCAATAATCACAAAAGTGGTCTCGTTAGATTCAGGGCGTCGTGCTGAGTTGGCTGATATCCAATTTTCCCATATTGGTCATTTTGGCTGTCGGCCATTTTGAATTATGTGCTAAAATGCTGTATTTTATGAACGCATGAACGTATCGTTACGAAACTCAATATGGGTCATCAGTACAAGGCCCTAAAGGTACTCAAAAGATTATGAGACAGCGCCACCTTTTGGTCAAAAGTTATAATGAAATTTCCAAAAATGCTAATAACTTTTGAATAAATTTGCCTATAGTAATGACACTGATCTCAATAGATTCCTTGGGTTATGCTGAAAACATAGATACCAATTTCGCCATAGTCAGTCAAACTTCCTGTCCGCCATCTTTATTTTGTTTTAAAACCTACTTTTCGAACTCCTCCTAGACCGAACGTCCGATTTTCACCAAAATCGGATCGTGTCATCTCCAGACCGTGCCGAGTAAAAGTTATGGATTTCGTGTCGATAGACAAAACCATGGTCGTATACCGCAGATGCAAATTTGAGGCATAATGCCAAAATGACTATTCAGGCTTTATATCTGCAATGCCTTGACATATTGACACCAAACTTTGTATGTGTCGTCGTCACTTCACTCTGACCACATCACAACAGTTTTGTAACTGCGCCACCTATTGGTCGAAAGTGAAAATCTATTAAATCATATTTTTAAGTTAATGCATGTGATTTTTCAACCATTTTGCCAAAATTCATCTTTAAATGTCTTCAATTGCTCCTTGCTGCAGTTGATCTCTCACTCTCAGCCACTTTGGCACGTCTTGTCGTCTTGCTTGCGCTTGGCCCCGGTGATTGCTGCTTGCAGCTATATTTTATATATAATTTGTTTACGTTTTCTAAAATCACTTTCATAATTAGGGGCCAAGCACTGAAGGTGCGGGCACCTATTGTATCTGTTCCGGTTCTTATTAGGGGCCAAGCACTGAAGATGCGGGCACCTATTGTATCTGTTCCGGTTCTTATTCTTCTTCTTTTTTTTCTTCCGACTGGGCGTCTATGGCAGCCTATAGAACCGTTTGCGGGAAACTTATGAAAATTGGCACAGTGATAGAGGACAGCCTGAACTATCACCATAGCAAATTTGGAGTCTCCAACTCATTCCCTCTAGCGCCACCAGCTGTCCAAAGTTTCACTCATAACTTTTGAACCACAAGGGCTAGAAACAAAATTCTTTTTTCCTCTGATTCCTGAGCTCATGACGATTCGACTGCACCCTATGACGTCATTTTGTGTCATAATAGTTTTCCCGCCATTTTGAATTTTCCGAAAAACCTACTTTTTCGAACTCCTCCTAGGCCGTTGCTCCGAATTTCACGAAAAATGAACCAGATCATCTCCAGACCTTGAAGACCAAAATTTATGGAATTCAAGTTGATTCGAATTACCGTTCCCGAATACCGCGGAAATAAATTTTACGTAGCGCTTGCGAAAACAGACGTAAGGCCGTATCTCCACAATGCTTTATCGGATTCAGACCAAATTTGGTACATGTCATCACAAGCATGACCTGAGGCTACATGCTGCGTTTCGGCGCAGCGCCCCCTACTGGTCCGGAGATATGAAGAATTTATGTTTTTGCTTATAACTTCTGAACGGCTTGTCCAATAATCACAAAAGTGGTCTCGTTAGATTCAGGGCGTCGTGCTGAGTTGGCTGATATCCAATTTTCCCATATCGGTCATTTTGGCTGTCGGCCATTTTGAATTATGTGCTAAAATGCTGTATTTTATGAACGCATGAACGTATCGTTACGAAACTCAGTATGAGTCATCAGTACAACGCCCTAAAGGTACTCAAAAATTTATGAGACAGCGCCACCTTTTGGTCAAAAGTATAATGAAATTTCCAAAATTGCTAATAACTTTTGAATAAATTTGCCTATAGTAATGACACTGATCTCAATAGATTCCTTGGGTTATGCTGAAAACATAGATACCAATTTTGCCATAGTCAGCCAAACTTCCTGTCCGCCATCTTTATTTTCTTTTAAAACCTACTTTTTCGAACTCCTCCTAGACCGAATGTCCGATTTTCACCAAAATCGGATCGTGTCATCTCCAGACCGTGCCGAGTAAAAGTTATGGATTTCGTGTTGATAGACGAAACCGTTTTCGTATACCGCAGTGGCAAAGTTGAGGCATGATGCCAAAATGACTATTCAGGCTTTATATCTGCAATGCCTTGACATATTGACACCAAACTTTGTAAGTGTCATTGTCACTTCACTCTGACCACATCACATCAGTTTCGTAATTGCGCCACCTATTGGTCGAAAGTGATAATCATATTTTTAGTTATTGTATGTGATTTTCAACCATTTTGCCAAAATTCATCTTCAAATGTCTTTAATTGCTCCTTGCTGCAGTTTGTCTCACACTTTCAGCCATGTAGGCATATCTCGTCGTCTGCTTTTGCGCTTGGCCCCGTAATGGCTGCTTGCAGCTATATTTTGAGTTGTGTTTGTTATTTATACGTTTATACATTATTTATATATCATAAGTTGCAGTACCTTTATTTTGAAGGACTATGCGGACTTCACGTCAGATTCTTAGATCATGCAAGAAAGCGGCCGAGTAAAGCTAGGTTTATACTCGCCGCGTCCGCACGAGCGCGAAGGTGTGCACGGCAAACATTAGGTGTAATTTTTCCAAACGGCATTGCGGTGTGGACGGTCGTTGGGTGCGCAAGGGCCCATTTCGCTAGACTGTACATTTCCGGAAGAAAATGTGAGTGGTGCTTGCAGTGGCAAAATTCGGCACGGTTGCTGGGGTGTTTCTACTGGGTTGCTAAGGTATTCTGGGTGGTTGCTAGGATATCCTGGGTTGTTTGTGGTTGGTAAGTTGTTTTGGGTGGTTGCTATAGTGTTGCTATGCGGTTAATATGGTGTTCTGGTTGTTTGCTAAGATGTTGCTAGGTGGTTGGTAGGGTGTTTTAGGTTATTGCTATGGTGCTACTATGTGGTTTCTAGGGTGTTCTGGGTGGTTGCTAGGCTGTTGCTATGGTGTTCTGAGTGTTTGATATGGTGTTACTTGGCAGTTGCTATGGTGTTCTGGGCGGTTGCTAGGTGGTTTCAAAGGTATTATGGGTGGTTGCTAGGGCGTTGTTAAGCAGTTGCTAGGGTGTTCTGGGTGGTTGCTACGGTGTTGCTAGGCGGTTGTTAAGGTATTCTGGGTGGTAGTGATGTGTCGTTCATGAATCTTTAATATGACTCGGGAATACCAAGTTGTCTCAGAGAGTGATTCGTTCATTTTGACCACGCATGCGCGCAACATCCCATAGGTCCTGTACATGAAACAGAAATGTTCATCTCTCGAGTCTCGAGTCTTCGGCCAGGTCCGAGTCTTTCGTTTTTCCTGTCAGTCCCATAGAGACTATGCAGTCAGTACCGGAAAGACTAATTATTAGTTTAATTATATTCTGCTGAAATGAACGAAATGACTCGAAAAAAGATTCGTTCATTTTGCTGAAAGAGATTCAAAGATCCGAGTCAGTAAAATGATCCGAACTTCCCAGTACTACTGGCTGGCTTCTGGGCAGTTGCTAAGGCGTTTCTAGGGTGTTCTGGGTGGTTGCTATGTTGTTGCTATGGTATTCTGGGTGGTTGCTAGGGTGCTGTAACTGGTTGCTAGGGTGTGGCTAATAAGATTTTAGGTCATTGCTAGCATGTAATAGAGAGAGAGGGAGAGCCGCAGGGTTGTCAGGCCCTTTGGCGTCTGTGTGTGAAAACGTCGGTTTGGATTTGAATTTCTGAACATTCCGCAATGTTAAGTCAGTGGAACTTTTTTGGCCGCTGAGCGAACATCGTAAACCCGATCGCTTAGAAAAGTCACAGCCGTGGCCGGACTTACCATTGGGCTTGACTGGGCTGCCGCCCATGGACCCCGTCCAGTAGGGCTCCCCCTCCCTTACCCGTTTTCCTTCGTTTGTTTTGTTTGGTTAACATATGCCAGATATCCAGAAATGATTAGCCGTATTCCCGCTGTCTGGCCATGTGTGAGCGAGGGCTATAATCAGCCCAAAGTGACTTGAGCTCTTGAAAACAAAATCCAATACACTATAGTGCGCGCGCGCCAAACACGTCTTTCCGCGCTCACACAGCAGTTTGAAAGGCTTTAGTTTGAAAGACGGAGGGGAGCACTGAATAAAACACAGAGCCTATGATATGTGAGTTATCACACCAGCAAGAGTGACATTTATACAACAGTTCAATAAAGTTACTGAGTAACAGTAGATCGCCTACAATCGGTTTCTGCTCCGGCAAAGAAAACAGAACAAACAGCAGAACCGCTCCGCCTCCGAGCAACACGTGTTTTGTTCCTCAAAATATCTGCTTTTTTGACAGAATCAGACGAGTAAATGATTCAATTAGGCTATCAATTCATAAATACAGTCGTTTGCTAGGATAAACGAATTAGGATGTTTGAACAAATCGGTTGAATAAATGATTCAACTCCTTCATTAAGATGCTGGAGACTTGCTGCCACCTACTGGCGGTGTTAGTTTCATA
The DNA here is from genome assembly GCA_033366665.1 of Phoxinus dragarum. Classification (NCBI taxonomy): domain Eukaryota; kingdom Metazoa; phylum Chordata; class Actinopteri; order Cypriniformes; family Leuciscidae; genus Phoxinus; species Phoxinus dragarum. Next base: position 142,151 of record JARPMJ010001321.1, on the reverse strand, counting down.
GTGAAAAAGTTTTTATTTTAATGACTTATTTCATTGTTTTCAATCATTTCATATTTCTTTCTAAATTTAATTTTTTACATTTAAAACATTAATCTCAACATAAGTTATGCAATTATAATTTGCTGTGTAAATTCATACGTACATGTCATGTCTAAACAGCCTGTGCCGATCCAAAAATGGATTTTATTGATACCGACTTCCTTTTTATTTGGTCATAATATACATTATTATACATATATTATATAACATAAAGGCCATACACCGTGTCTTTGCATTCAGATTGAATTTGTTGACTAGATTGGAGAATCTGACACAAGAGGACAGATAGCTGACAATTAATTTACAAATACAGTTTTCTCTTGGCTTTATTATTAGAGTTTTGATCTCCGCTCAACCGAGAGACATCCTGCATTATATTGTATTATAATGACTATTTAATATTAGCCTACCACTAAACTTTGACTATAGGCATGTTGCATATTAATTGTTCGAGGAACCTCAAAGCATTTTAATTGTTGTGTAATTTGTGCTACTCCATAATGATGTTAGTAGTGTAAGTAAACTATAGGGCCCAAACATAAACTCAAGCCCAGCCGCCCAAGTCCTGCCCTGGATAGCACACCTCTCCTCAATGAGCCGCACGGTTCGACTGTCATCAAGATCTTGAGCACCAATGCTCAGCTTTATTCATTCAGTGGTTTAGTGGGAAGGACTGGAAGAGAAAAGGGCTTGAGAACAGACAGACAGAAGTGAGTGAGTTCCCAGCTCAGATCTTTAAAACTCTCTGACTGTAAACAGCGTCATCTACTGGTCAGAACAGGAAGATCAACAATACAGAGACATGCAGACTGGATAAATATATCAGTTTCATTAGTGTTACCAATACATGCATTATTGGTGTTGGGGAGAGCGGGGCACAACGCAACACTTTTTGACTTTCTCAGTTTGTGTAAATCGGGGTTTAGAGTATTTATTTTCCCCACATTAATTTCCCACATGTACAATTATGTGGTTTTGTTTTATTAATACAGTGTATACTTTTTTCTCGAATGGAAGTGAAATGTGACAACATACAAATTGTACATTGTAACATCATGACAACTTAAAATGCTGTCTGATCTAATAAAAAAAAGTCAAACCAAAATAGTTTCTCAATAAAATACAATTATTAACTTTTCCATATAAAATAATGGCATTTTTTAATAATTAAAAATAAACAAATTTTTGAGTTTGACAACAAACACGCCTGAAAACACAGCTATACAGCATAGTTCAAAACACAATAATAATTAATAATTTCTGAACATTGACTCTCAGTCTTTATTTACATGTTTCTCATGTTTTCTCAATCGAATTCATAAAAGTATAGAATATAATAGCATATTTCTAATAGAGGCTCATTAACGCGATGTGACAACATGCCCCGCCTGCACAACTGGGATTTAAACCCTGCCAGTGTCTTCTGCTGGTTAGATCAGCATTAAAGACCTATATCTCAACTGTTAAATAACAGATTGGAGATTAAAATAATATCAGATTTGTCTAATTTTAAATAAACAAAAAAAATATAGATGAAAAATTAACTTAAAGTCCGCGGTGAACCGGAAGTTGCAAACGACTTATCTCAAGTGTTGTGACGCATTTCCGAGTGAAACGGAATATTGAACAGGGCAGGGTTTTACTTCAGCGCTCCTCCTCTCCATCTCTCGCCCATAGCAGAGTAACGGTTTGAGAGGAGTGGTTAAGCGTTTAACCAACCCAAGTCGTCAAGCCTATGTCATCAGAAAAGAACGCCATTCCAGACCCGGAAGTAACTTTTCAGACTTTGATTAAAGATAACTTCGGCAAACAATTTTTTTCCGTGTATTAACTTGCACGGATTAATTGTTCACCACAAGACTAGTAATATGCGCTAACAAAGTAAATAGGGTCAATTTTGATTTCATGCCGACTTTAAGTAAGAAATGTACTTTTGCTATGTATGGTTAAATAAATGTTCAGTGATATCTTACAAAGATTTCTGAATTTTGGCGCAATTTTTTCTCTATATAGTGTTGATATGGCAACTAGTAAATACACACGTTTCGTCATGCTGGCATGTGTGGAAGTATTTAAAACAAGTGTGTTACAACTCCCCGCGTTACGTTGTGCTCCTAACCATTACAATTTACAAGCAAACTTTAATTTCGATTTTTAATTTAAGTGTTTTCTCCTGAGGAAGTTTTGAGTTCATGACGTGATCTTGATACTGCAATGCTTTTTAATATTTACTTCTATATTTCTCAGTGAAACCTGCAGTGACGGTGACGCCAGATCAGCGTGTGTTCAGTGGAGAGAGAGTCACTCTCACATGTGACATACAGAGAGGAGAAAACATTCAGTGGACATACAGATGGTTTAAAAATGGAGACACTGACTATCAATATACAACAACAGCAGCATATTACAGTTTCACAGCTGATGTGTCTCTCAGTGGTGACTACAGATGTAGAGGAGAGAGATCAGACACACACACAGACTTCAGTGATGCTGTTACTCTGACTGTATCAGGTGAGTCTTCATATTCATCTGTTTAATGACCATTTAAATTAATCTTTCAACACTTATAATCTTCAGCCACATCTGTTGTTATAAGAGGACTGAAGAAATTCACTTTTAGTCATTATTCAGTGACTGCACACGTCTTGTGTGTGTTTCGTGTTTTGTGGAGGTTTTGATTTATTATTAAATTAAATTGTGACTTCAGTGTTAAAGGCGTCTCCATCTTAGATGTTGACTTTAGTCACTGTCACTATGGTTACAGGAAATATTATCATGAGAATAGAAAAGGACTTGAGTGATTGAGTTCAGTGCTGATGAGTTTTGTACTGAAGTCAGAGAGAATGACGTGATTTACAGATTATGTATCTCACATTATAAGAGGACTAAAGAAATTCACTTTTAGTCATTATTCGGTAACTGCACACGTCTTGTGTGTTTTTCGTGTTTTGGGTTTTAAGTTTATTATAAAATCATGTAAAGTGTGACTTTCCAGTCTTATGGTCTCCATCTTTAATATTTAGTCACTGTCACTATGGTTACAGGAGATATTCATGAGTATCATGATAATATAAAAGGACTAGTATGATGTTTCTGAAATATTATTTTAACCTATTTTGTATTAACGACTCAAAAGTCCTCATTAAAAAAACTTTCCTAATTACCGGTAATCCAATGGGGAAAGTTATAGTGACGTGATACACAGCAAGATCCTCAGTGTTGAATGAACTCGATGTCTAAATGGGTCCAAGAGTGTTAAAGATGAAGAAACTACAGTTGTGCTAATTTTGAGAACATTATTAAAAACCAGATAACATTGAACAAACATTTTATTAACGTTACTGGAAGAATTTTTGTTCATAACTTTGAGAGATCCTTCATAACGTTATTAGCCAAAGTTATGATAACATTCCCTGTTAGCTGGTTATGGTAAAAAAGGTTCAACACAAAATGCGCACATCCAGCGGGCAAAACTCACTCCGTGAGGAAGCTCAACCACAAAAACTGTGAAAGTAAAGAGAAAGTTGCACACCACATCTCCAATAATAGAAACATGTATTTCATGTATTTTGGTGATGGTTAACGGTTCATTCTCTGCAGGGTTTATACCAGCAACATTCCCATTTACAACCAGCGTTTACAACCGAAGGTCCTTCTGAACAATCAGTTTTATTCCCTGAAAGAGCTGTTCGAGTCTTTGTGTTTCTGTGTTTCTTCTCAGCTTTACCCGCATCTACAGTGACTGTGACACCAGCCAGTCCTGTATTCACTGGAGAAACAGTCGATCTGAAGTGTGTGATAAACTCTGATCACAGTGACTGGAGATATGAGTGGATTAAAGACAGTGTAAAGTTACAGACGTCTGATCGTTACACTGTAAACACACACACTCTCAGTATTGTTAAAGTTACTGAGTCTGATCAGGGTCAGTACTGGTGTAAAGGACAGAGAGATGGAAGACCAAACTCATCAACATCAGGATCTGTGTATCTCTCAGTGAAGGGTGAGTTCAACATCATTGTCTCCTAAACTCTCTCTCCTATTCATGATCACACATCTAATCGAGAGTCTTTGACTGTTACGTTCACACTAATAGTGCGGTTCTCACTCCTCTTTTGAAGAGTTATGTTTAATTCTCTCACAGATGACGTGTTCTTGTGTTCAAAACCGTTAGATTGAGGAAGACAGACTGAATGCAGAGCTCTTGAAACCTATTGTAGTTAAAGTATTTAAACGCTATAATAAAAACACTGCACATGATATGAACCAGCAGCTAAAAGACTTCCAAAAACATATTTTTGTATTTAATCAATTTATTGCTGCCTGCACTTACTGGAAATCTGTGAATTATTTGACATGCAAATAGAAAATAACATGCATGTCTTATAGACTCAGTTTACATGTATGTTATGGCACAAATATAGCCAGTTTTTTAGTTTATAAAAAGTTTACCATAGTTTATCAATAATTACAAGCAATTTTGATGTAGTCAAAACAAAATACAAACGAACTAGATCTTTAATATTTAATACAGTCTTTGTCTCATAAGGAGGTTTTGGGTTGATAACATTGATCATGACACTGTGATGTTATTTTAATCAATATTTACTCATGTGTGTATTAATACAGTAAAACCTGTAGTGACGGTGAAGCCAGATCAGCGTGTGTTCAGAGGAGAGAGAGTCACTCTCACATGTGTCATACAGGGAGGAGGAGACATTCAGTGGAGATACAGCTGGATTAGAGATGGACACACTTTATACAACACTGGCTATCCATACGGATATATAACAGCAGCAGAGATCAGTTTCACAGCTGATGTGTCTCGCAGTGATGAATACAGATGTAGAGGAGAGAGATCAGACACACACACAGACTTCAGTGATGCTGTTACACTGACTGTATCAGGTGAGTCTTCATATTCATCTGTTCCGGTGAGTGTGTGTGTGTGTTGTGATCAGCTTCTCCATCAGTTTCTCTACGGCTCTGTAACTCATGTTGTTTTGTTCAGCTGAAGCTCAGGCATCAGTGCGAGTGTCTCCACAGCCGTGGCTGACTGAAGGAGAATCAGTGACTCTGATCTGTGAGGTTTCAGGCTCCTCTACAGGCTGGACGTTCAGCTGGTTCAGAGATCATGATCATCTGTCAGACAGCAGCAGAGGAGCTGGAGGATCTTACACTCTCAGTCCTGCCGCTCTACAGCACACAGGAGTTTATACGTGCAGAGCAGAGAGAGGACGACCAGCCTATTACACACACAACAGCAGCGCACACACACTGTGGATCACTGGTGAGGGTTTATGCTGGTGCTCATCCGGATCTGTGTGTCACTGCAGTCTCTGTGCTGTCCGTTCTGACTGAGATTTTCCTCTTTTCAGGAGTTTCTGCTTCAGTGTCTCTGGTCCTCAAGCCCAGCAGAAGTCAACACTTCTCATCTGACTCTCTCTCTCTGAGCTGTGAGGATCCGAGTAACTCTGCTGGATGGACAGTGAGAAGATACACAGACAAACACACACAATCTTGTGCAAAACAAACAGGATCTTCATGTGTAATCGCCTCTCTCAGCACATCTGACACTGGAGTGTACTGGTGTGAGTCTGAGTCTGGAGAGAAGCGTCGTCCTCGAAACATCACTGTACACGGTGAGTCCGGTTCATAATCATGACATTTGCACTCATCTAATCTACATTCTAACAAAAAGTCTTTATACATTTTCCTATTTTCTGTACAGCTGATCGCAGACTGACATCTGTACAATTTGAATAAGTTTTTCCACACATTTCTATGATTGTGATGTTAGATGAACCTGCCCTTAAATGCCACATAAAAACAAAGCAATCAAGCAATCCATGTTCATGAGACAGTCTCTTCCCAGATAAATTTGCAGATCAAGCTGGAAAATGGACCTGATTTTATGCCAGTGGTTAAAAATCTGAAACGTCAAACAAACTCTCATGACATTTTGATTTTGGCAAATTGGTTGCTTTCGATTTTATTTCGATAAGGCATATAAAGCTTGATACGACATTCAAACTGATGCAAAATGGTCAACAGAAAGTTTGCTCCCGCTTCTCGCCTCTTCAAACCCTCTCTAACAATCCACCATAGGAAATAATAAAGCAAAAGTGATCAGCTGTGCCAATGTGACAGTGAATAACCAATGAGAAATAAAGAATTAGTGCTCAATTTTTTTTCTTTAAAAAAAAAATCTAAACAAAACAATATTCTGCTCATAAAATAGTTGCGTTTTCTCATGAGATCAGGTTAGACTACACAACACTAGTATCAAAAAGCTTGAGAGGTATAAAGTCAATTCATAACATTTCTTGTGATTTGTTTTGCTATATTCTTACTACAGTATTTACAGTATTAAACACGCATGTCTTGTGTCTGTAGACGGCGAGGTGATTCTGGAGAGTTCTGTTGATCCTGTGATTGAGGGAGAGACTCTGACTCTACACTGTTTACATCGATCTACAAACTCCCCGATCCTCAGCGCTGATTTCTATAAAGACGGATCACTGATCCAGAATCAGACGACAGGAGAGATGAGCATCACTACTGTCTCAAAGTCACATGAGGGTTTCTACTACTGTAAAACAGAGAGAGGACAGTCTCTCCACAGCTGGATCTCAGTCAGAGGTTATTTTATTCATGAGCGTCTGATGAGATACGCCACACATTTATATATGAGTCTCTGTCACAATCAGTTCAAGACAAATACAAAGTTCTGTCATGAAACTCTAGATGGCGCTGACTGACAGGTCTTTAACTCAGTCTGCAATCACATCATTATCTATAGGGCACAGCCGATTGGTTCCTGCTGTATGAGTAGCCAATGAGCTCGCACGCTTTCAGAAACCCTCCACCTTCCCCAGCTCCACCTGTATAGATCTGCTACGGGTAATTCATGTATTGTGTACAGCTTGTGTTACTTGCTCACAGCAGCGTAGCAGATCTATTCCTTCGAGACCAAACATACCAACATTGTCATATACATTACCATATACAAACACTCAAGAGTTCATGACAGAACTGTGTTTATAATTTCACATATCTCGCATAACTAGAACTATCAAATCACATGCTAAATATTCTGAAATATAGTGAAATCAACACCCTATAAACAACATCCCACAATTCAATAAAATCAAGAGTGTTTTATACAGCATTATAATAAAATTTGATTGATAAAGACTTTCCTGTCAAAATCTGAATTTTCATAAATTATTTATTTCATTTGAAAGCAGCAAAGAATGAATTTCATACAGTTTTTTCGTACCTCTTAAACATTAAAATGAATAACTTATATTAATATACTATAATGTCCTCATTTACATTGTTGTTCCCTGCATGTCTTTATTTCTTCTGTGGAACATAAAAGAAGATATTTGAACTTTAAAATAACTATTCCTTTAATACAGAGCTGTAAAGGGGAAAGGGTGGTTTGGGTTCCTCGAGAAACTTTCTGAAAGCCCTCGAGATCTCTGTAATGTTGCTCAATAATGTTCTTGTGTTTCTGTTTTTCAGGTCAGATTTCTGTCTTCCACATCCTCAGTTTTCCTCTGGCAGCTTCTCCGTATCTGCTCGCCACAGTCGTGCTGCTTTACAAATGTTACAGAGCGAGAGGTAAAGCTTCTGTCTGATCTCTCTCTCGAGTCACATATTCCCTCACTGACGCAAACATTTATGTGTATTTCACAGTTTCATCTGAAGACCAAAGTCAGTACGCCGTCACAGAGGAAGACACTTCAATCTGATATTAAAGAGTTCATATTCTGTTAGCATTTATTTTCCTTTAACATGGTTTGAACATATTGGATTATTCGTTCTTATAAGCTTTATATTTGTCATAAGCTTGTGTTTTTAGTCTATTCTTCAATAATGAAAGCTTGACAATAATAATGTTGCTTGTTGTTTGAGTAATTATTAATCATACATAACAGTTTTATTCTGTATAAATGAATAACTTAATATATGATGATAATAAGTGTTTATTAGAGGTGTTTTATTGTGTTTTTTTCCCCACATTTAAATCATTTGTAAACCATCGAATTCAAAATGTTTCAGTCATAATTGAATAATAAATCTTTATACATTTAGTGTCTGTAATTAAATCATTTGAAAACATTTCATCATTAAAATTATTTGACAGTTTCCCTTTAAAGACAGTCAGGATCAAACTAAATAAATGTATTTGGCAGCAGTTTATAACAGACTCTAATACTCAGACTGAGTTGAAACCGCAATACTTGCCTCTGATCAGACTATAATCGAATTACTTTGTTAAATAATGTAAAAAAAAATTTTTTGGGATATCTTGATTAAGAGACTAAAAGAGAAGCATTGAGTAAAACTATAGAATTCTTATATTTTAATTATGAAGCTCAGAAACATTTTACTCACAGTGGAAATCTGATCCGTCTTTTGTGGAGGAAGATGTGAATGTTGACAAGATCATGTCTGTAAATCCCAGCATTACTGGAGCACAAGTTTCACATCATCATCCTCATCTTCCTCTTCTACAGCTGCATGATCAACAAGTGTTGAGAGTATTTTCAGGAGCGGATTGATCTACAGAATCACTGCTGTCTCTGAAGAGTTTCTGTAAAACAAAGAGCGATTGTGCAGAAGAAAAACATTCAAAGCTAAATGTTGAAAATGTTTGAATTTAAATAGTACATTTGCTGCAGATCAAAGCCAATATGCTGTTAGAGTAATTACATTTAATCTTAATCAGAAATAAAAGGCTTTCACTTTCTCTGCAGCAATAAATACAGAACAACAGATTATAGTTGTACTTTTGTTTAAGAAGATAATGTACGATCGAAGCTCTTTTCACAGACATTATGTGTGGCTCTTAAAAGAGCCTTTGTGTTGTGTTGAGCGGATCCTCTACTTTGAGCTGGTGTATTTGGTGACCGCCTTTGTGCCCTCGGACACGGCGTGTTTGGCCAGCTCTCCGGGCAGCAGCAGACGCACGGCGGTCTGGATCTCTCTCGATGTGATGGTGGAGCGCTTGTTGTAGTGAGCGAGACGAGACGCTTCACCGGCGATGCGCTCGAAGATGTCGTTGACGAAAGAGTTCATGATTCCCATCGCCTTGGAGGAGATCCCGGTGTCGGGATGAACCTGCTTCAGGACTTTGTACACGTAGATCGCGTAGCTCTCCTTCCTGGACTTTCTGCGCTTCTTTCCGCCCTTGCCGGCGGTTTTTAGTGACGGCCTTCTTCGAGCCCTTCTTGGGAGCGGACTTCGCTGGTTCAGGCATGATCGCGTTCAGAGAACAATAACGCTGAATCTCTGCAGGAGGAGTTTTATCCACGGCTCTATGCTAATTTCAAGAGGGAAGAACGGGCCTCTGTGATTGTGAGTCTTCCTGGACAAATAGAACGATTTCATTGGTCATTAAACAGTCACTGAATTGTAGACGATCCAATCAGAAGCTTTGACATGTTAATCACGCGCATCGACAACGACCATCCCCCGTGACTCCATTCCTTTGTTTCATTTTCCCGCATTTTTCCGGAATGAATAAGTGGATTATTGTGAATAAGTTAAGAGTTATTTCATATGCAGAGGATTATATATAATTGTTACATTTATTTAGAAGCAGAAATAGCACATTGTATTTTGCATACGACGTCCCTGGCATACATCTGCATTAAAAATAATAATAATAATAACAACATATATAGGGCCTAGGCTATATATAACAATAATTCCGAGAGTCTTTATAACGATGTTTTAATTAACTACAAAGCGGAATCGTGAATATAACACAGTAAAAAAAAAAAATGTCATTATTTTTTATTTGCTTTAGAAATCACTTAACTCTCTGTGCATGGTATGGTATTGCCACCAAGCAACATGGTCTAATTATTATTATTATTTTGTCAAACTTATCTCATGGTAGAAGAACTAAAATATACCAGGCAATGAAAGGTTAATTTGGTTGGAATACAAATATATTATTTTTGTAAGGAAAAGAGTTAGAATTATCTAAATATTGAGTTTGTAATACACTTATAAGAATAGTAATTCACATACTACATCTACACATTTTGTATAGCAACTAAAAAAGGTATAAAACAACTGGCAGTTGATGAGGGTGAGGATGAGGAGTCACACTGTGATGAGGAAGATGAGTTTATAGTGACAGTGGAAATGAAGATGATAACTTGATTTGATGGTTTGGTAATACTCGTGGTCCACTGTTGTACAATGTTGCCTGAGAGCAACAGCTGGATATGAAATGTTAATTTTTATAATGTAAATTACAAACTAGATAAGTGTCTGGTTAAAGAAATTGAAGTTCAATAAATGGATTTTTTTTTTTGCTACATAAAAATGTCAAATGTTTCAATTAGCCCCTTTTTGAGGCAACAAACTTTTAAAATGAAATGTAAAAGTTTAATAATTTTGTTAAAGTGTCAGGAACACCACCACATTTATAATTTTTTCTCATTGATATTATATGTATACAAAGAGTTAATGCACCGATTTTTTTTTTTTTTTTTTACAGTATTAATCAATAATTTACTGCATTAATACCCAGTTCACCATCTAGAAACTTGTTCTTTGTGTGTAAATGTGGGTGGCTCTTAAAAGAGCCGTTGAGTTTTTCTTCTTCGTGGATCTCTTAACCGCCGAACCCGTACAGGGTGCGTCCCTGCCGCTTCAGCGCGTACACAACATCCATGGCGGTGACGGTCTTTCTCTTGGCGTGTTCAGTGTAAGTCACAGCATCACGAATGACGTTCTCCAGAAACACCTTCAACACACCGCGCGTCTCTCATAGATCAGGCCAGAGATACGCTTGACGCCGCCACGCCGAGCAAGACGCCGAATAGCGGGTTTAGTGATTCCCTGGATATTATCGCGGAGAACCTTTCGGTGCCGCTTAGCGCCTCCTTTGCCGAGTCCTTTCCCGCCTTTTCCTCTTCCAGACATGACGACTGATACTCTTCAACTCACAACAAGCGAATGTAGAAAAACAGCGGGGGAAGAGGAGTTTATAGTCAGCTAGCGGACCGAGTTGAAACCACAATGGGCGGTTCTAGTAAACGTCACCAGTTACGCCTCCTGCTGTCAAGCTCAGCCTTTTTTTCGGGGACACAAAGGCGAAGCTAGAAAATAGATTAAATCAGTCTTATATTTGTATCATAACCCATAATTGTTCATTCGTTCTTAATAAATGTTGAACTTATATATATTTTCACAGCAGAATGGGGGAAATTACCGCGCAGTGCCGTGTAAGTTACATAATGCAGCGTCAGTGATAGGCTACTTTTATTTAAAAATGCATATCATAAACTTGTTTTTTTTTTTACAAATGATATTATCAATGTATGCTACAAAAACGGATTTCATTAATTCTATGCTGGGCTGATACTACTTTAAATAGTGATAGGATTCAAGAAATCACTCTCTCGGGGAGAAATTGACTGTTCGCAAAACCCCGCCCTCGAACGGTTCTCGTCCAATCCTAGCTCAGCAACTGTAACTAAGGAGAAGGACCTCCGTCAAACATTCCGATTTCAGCAAGATAGTGCAACGATGCGCCTATGGCAGTGAGGTCTGCACGGGCTTAAAACTTGCTGTATTTTATGATTGCTTGCAACTATTATTAAAAAATAGGCTACATGTACAAACACCGCTTCACTACGGCACTGCGGCCCCTCATCAGTCAGCAAACAAGAGGAAAAAAAGAGAAAAAGCACGGACTTACTAATTACGAAACTTTGATGTGTTTGAACAGGTACACAGTCACAAATTCCGCTCGAACTCAAACATTAAACTTCAAAACAAAGTTCGCGCAGTTGCACAACTATTCACACAAATATATCCTTCTCAGTCGGCTACGAGTTATGAATAGAAGAGAACCGCATCGAGAGTTGATGGTTTCAGCGCGTCCTCTGATTGCAGTGTTGTGACTGAAATAGCGCGAGCGGGAGCACATGCGCAAAACAGTTTTGTAAAATGATATATGATCAAATAAAAATGATTAATATATAATTTTACAAACTGTTTTGTGCATTGTGCTCCCGTGCGCTATTCTGTCTATATTTCTGTCGTGCACTGGAGGATATGTCTGCTGCATTACTCCAAAACCAATCACTTAATGTATGGATCTCAACCCAGCCATTGCTATGGTTCTCAATTGTTTGACGGGCGTAGAAACAATAACTAAGGGGCGTGGCTTTTGCGAACGGTCAATTGTGTGGCTCTTAAAAGAGCCTTTGGTTTGAAGAGACACTCGGTCGGGTTACTTGGCCTTCGCGGGCTTCTCGTCTTCTTGGGCAGCAGCACGGCCTGAATGTTGGGCAACACGCCGCCCTGAGCGATGGTCACGCCGCCCAGAAGCTTGTTCAGCTCCTCGTCGTTGCGCACCGCCAGCTGCAGGTGTCGAGGGATGATGCGGGGTCTTCTTGTTGTCCCGAGCGGCGTTTCCAGCCAACTCCAGGATCTCAGCGGTCAGATACTCGAGCACAGCGGCCAAATACACCGGAGCACCGGCACCGACGCGCTGGGCATAGTTGCCTTTGCGGAGAAGCCTGTGAACACGGCCGACGGGGAACTGCAGTCCCGCCCAGGAAGAGCGACTTGGCCTTGGCCTTAGCACGAGCCTTTCCTCCGGTTTTACCTCTTCCGCTCATTGTGGTTTCAGCGACAGTAACAAATAAATGCAGTTGCCAGTTGGTAAGCTGACTTATAAAAGAAAGCCAGCTAGTCTCCCATTGGCTGAAATCTGAAAACATCTCCAGCCAATCAGTGATCTTCCCTCCAAGCCCAACCCCCCTTTTTGCTACTGACACTCAAACACGTCACGCTGTAATATTATTTAAAGCCGCTAGGCTTCCTTTTAAACAAAGGGTGGCTTTATTTTGATGATGGATGATGATGATGATGATGATGATAAAGATAAAAGTGTGAATCCAAGTTAAACACTTCGGTCTTCTTTACAAGCTTCATTCTTTGTCTTGGGGAAACTGTTAACTTTCTGCCGAGCTGATGTAACCGGCTAGGCCACGCCTGCATTCACACAGAAGAAAATAATTTCATCATAAAATGTGTCCAACCAATCACAACCATCAAACAATCATATAAACAAACTACTACTAATTACATCTAACACCTCATGTATAAATGTTTCTCACATTTCATATAAATATATAAACCAAATACATACACACACATTACTTTACAGACTGACTGACCCTAACTGACCCCTGACCTCCCGGCTGTCTCTCAAGCCTGATTCAGGGATCCTCTCTTCCTGACTCTCCTCAAGCTCACGGTCCTCACGAGGGAATGACCCGATCATGTTCCTTCCGCCCATAACATGTTCTTGTGTCCATTTCCTGTAAGTTTCAGTAGATAATAAAATTATTAACTATTGTGTTCAAGTCTTGTCAGAAAGATGGTATTTACGAGTTGAACGCACATTAACGCCACATTACGACAATGTCATAATTATGAGTGGGAGCAATGACGGAAGCAAATAATTTTCAATCATAAATGTATTTCAGAATACTGACAGTACAATGTAGTTTGTGTGCATTATGTGTGTTGTTAATGAAGACGAGAGATCAAGTTTACCAGAAAACACTTATTCAGACATTCAGCTTGAGTGACCAAACTACATTTCCCATCATTCTCTGTGGCAGCATATACTACTACTACTACTAATAATAATAACATCAATTACACACATAATGTGCATTCTTTGAGTTTTCTGAGCTCGTAAAAACAAACTTCCCAGGAGGGCTTTAATACACCATATTGTCCTTAACCTATTGATATTGCCATGATGCAAAAAACCAAGAAACACTGCACATGCTGCACATTAGTTAAGAATAGGATGAAAACACTTTCATGACAAAGATTGTTATCTCATATTACAGAAATAATGTTTTTAATAACTAAAAAAGAATGGATAATATGTATATAACAAGCTATTTCAAACGCATCACTTGATCAGCAACAGGGATTGTGATGTTGACTGCAGATCGCTGGTCCACAGCTTGTGTGTTTCAGGGTCCTAATGTCCTCCAGGTTCAGGGTCTGTTAACACACATTAAGGAAACGTTTTAAAAGGTCAGGACTCCAAAAGTCACTTTATTAACTTACTACTACTAACCCTTACCCTAACTTAGAGAAGATCTGGCCTTTTGTGATTCTGTTTCTCCAGCCATTTCTTCAGTCATCGAGTCGAGTCTGTTCTCCTGAGAGCCGAAGCGCTGAGGAGCAAAAACACATTTGATGAGAAACATTTGAGTTTTTATGGAACGAAACTTTATGATAAAAAGTCTGTATATTTCATTCACTGATATGATGTAGAGTTAGACACACAGTGTGTGTGTGTGTGTGTGTGTGTGTGTGTGTGTGTGTGTGTGTGTGTGTGTGTGTGTGTGTGTGTGTGTGTGTGTGTGTGTGTGTGTGTGTGTGTGTGTGTGTGTGTGTGTGTGTTGTGTGAACACAATAAGAGTGAGAACAATCTCATCAGAACTGATCTGGAGAATATGATGTTCATGTAGATGAACAGAGCCGTAACAACTTTAATAAATGAGTAGCTAAATATCTTAGACTGGATCTCTCTTTTGTTATCTGTGTATTTCTGTGTAGTTTTGTCTCCTCCTCCTTTATCTCTTCTTTCAAACACAGGAAGTGTGTGTGTGTGTGTGTGTGTGTGTGGTCACACAGCGCTGTTAGATCTGTCTATTAATGTGACAGTATGGGCTCCAGTGCACTGCCTCTCATCTGTGAGTATTTGATCATATTCTTTATTATCTTCTTTTTAGTTTTTCTCTTTTTTAATACATTGTATTCAGTAACCGACCAGATACAATAATGATTGATGATAATGAATGAAGATGGGATAATATAATGATTGTTGTGTAGGAGACTCTGAATCCACAGTCTTACTTATTGTAATATTTATTGATCAGATTCAATGTGATGTTGTTACGTGTTGATCAGATAAAGAGTTTGATGATGCATTTATCTGTGTGATAATGTGAAAGCTGGAGGCAATGTGTGTGTTTTTGCTCAGTTTTGTTGTAATATCTGTCTTCCCATTGCAAGTATTTGAGATAAATCTGATTATTTCAGTTATTGTTGAATGATGCTGTATATTTAAATAATCTCTCCATCAGAGACTCAGAGAGTTTGAGAACAGAGACCGAACACACAATCAGCTTCTCGATCACTTCTCTTTCTCTCGGACTCTCTTATTGAGAAATAACTGCAAACATTATTTGAAAACTTAAATTCATTGTCATTCTGTGGACAATCAGTTTATCAAACAAAGTTGAGCTTTTCTCAGAACTAACTTCTCTTTTCTGAGACATGTTTCAGTTATTTATAACCAGTTTGCCTGCTCTGCATATTTAGTTGTTGGATGAAGTCAGTTCACACGTGTGTCAGAATAACCGCAGGTTTCCAGAAGAAGTTCATCACGTCGACATATGAACATGTTCCACCAATGCTTGACAACCAGACTTTTGTTGTCCTTTTAAACATATTGATTTATTCATGTTTTGCAAAGCTACATGTGAAACAATAATCATACATTTTGCATTTCCATTTTGCATGTGGATCACTCATTGTCAAATTTAAACTGTCATCTGCTTGACAAAAAATGTATGCCCTGCCCACTGACATGCTTTTAAAGCTTTAATTATCCCATTTTTGGGCCTTAAAACACCTTAAAATGCACGGTAGATCAAGAAAATCAAAAATTCCCCCGAACCCCCCTAGCAAGATCACTTTTGGGACCTCAGTAGGCTATTTAAAACTTCCTGCATATGACCCAGGGTGGAGACCATTGTGCAAAAAATATTTCAATAGCTGCTCCCATATTAAACATTGGCTCAATCACTGTTATAAATATGAGGGGGTCACTGGACATGTTTTCCCCTGTAAGGGTCCCTGGCTCCAAATGTTGAGAACCCCTGAGAACACTGCAGTGCTCTTTAATTAACATATTGTTAAAATAACACCTCTGTATTTTACACCGTCCCTGGAAATTAAACACTAATGATTTTGCTGTGTACTACTACTACTAATACTAGATACTAATAACATCAATTACACACAGAATGTGCAGTCTTTGAGTTTTCTGAGCTCCTAAAACAAACTTCCCAGGAGGACTTTAATGCACCATATGGTCCTTGAACCTATTGATATTGCACAATGTTGCCATGAGGCAACAAACAAAAAAACACTATTTTAGTAAATAAATAAAAACAATCAAACATACTACTTTACATGCTGATGCTCATGCATTTATTTATTTTATTTAAAGTTATTTCAATTTAAACATGTTAAAAAGTTTTTTTTTTTTTTTTTTTTACCAATTGATGGCACTGTGTTCACACTGTGTTTTGCTTCCTGAAATGAAGCTCCACCCCCAAACTAAAGGCCACACCCACTTCAGGCCCCTCATTTCACTGAACAGACATGTCAGGTGATAATTAGGCTATATATATAATATCAGCTATATTTATTTAAATTTTACTTTTGATATATTGCAAATATATTGATTCATTTTTAATGTGGTTTAAGGGCTTTTTCACACTCGTTTGTTTGAGAGACTGCAAGCGGTCGACACATTAAAATACTGTGGTGTGAATAGGTTTGTTTTTTTGGGTAATTTTAGGTGGAACTGAGATCATTTAGTGTTGATATATGAATTATTTCTGGCCGAGGCGAGAGCTCTTGAAGTGCTGAAGCAAACGAGGTGTGAAAATGCTCTCAGACCAGAAGCATGAGGTCACTTGCAGCAGGTTTTCTTTCTGGTTGTGGTTCATTTCATCTGCAGGCTACTCTATGTCCACATTATTTTACTAGTAAGTCAAAATTAGGGGTGTGCACGAATATTCAAAACTGTTATTATTATTTGAAAACGAAATTACTAATAAGTATATACGGCCAGTAAAGCAATTAATAACATTCTCAGTGAATCCATGATAAATCCCAAGCACCAACTCACAGTTATAATTAAATGCACTGGGTGGCGCTGTGGAGCGTGTTAACAAATGGATTGTATTTGATCACATCATTGAATCTATCAGTGAATCAGTGAATCGACTCTCGTATCAGTTCACGAGTCCTGTGACGTCATTGTGACAGGCCCGGTTCTACGAGGGTGCTTGAGGGTGCTAAGCACCCTCAAACAAAAGTGAAAGCACCCTCAGATGAAATTATTAATAGCACACATGTAAACGAGATTTTGCCGACAATAGAAACACAGACTTGTGTGTGATGATGTTAAATGCTGGAGAATCAGTTTTCATCTGAATGAGCATCAAAACAGAAAAACACTTTCAGTTCATGTAGAATAAACTCTAGACATGTGTCAGTGTGTGATTTACATTGTGTTGAATGAATGGAAAAGCTTCATATCTGTGTTTCTTCTGCTTTTAGTGCTGATGTCCCTCGTTCACTCTGGACTCAGTCAAGGTACTGTCCGTTACTGCAGTAAATTATAATTATGTTTTAACTAATGTGAATTGTGTTGTAGTATTTACATGATACATCAGGATCACACATTTTTCTCTTTGCTGATGTTTTATGTTTGCATATTTCACAGAATCATCTGACTGTAACTTATGGTGCAAAACATTACAGAAATCTGCTATTTATTCAATCAATCAAACATGCATTGTAAAATAGTTCAGTCAGACTTTATCTCCCTTCAAGCAGACACAAGTGGTTCTCTTGCTATGGTTTATTTTCTCCAAATCCACCGTGATAACTAAACACAGTATAAACAACAAAATACAGAAATCACATCAGCACACAAGCAAAAGCGAGCGCAACAGATGTAATGGCATTTTTACTGACACAAAATACAGACAAATAAAACAAAATACCTCGTTAGCACATTATTTGAAAAGATTTAATGACAAAATATGGTTCCCTATCAAGGGAGCGGAGCGTCCTCACGGACAGCTTCTCGCAATGCTCACAGGCAGTCCCCTCGAGAACTTGAACATGCTCCACTCCCAAAACAAGCTGATGTGTGTCCCCACTCGTGATATAACGTGGGCAGGGAACAACACAACGCTTGCACTTTTTTGCCATAAAATATACATGTAGCCCCTAGGGGGCCTTTTTGTACCAGTCACAAGTAACCAACAATCTGAACTTTAGATGTTTACAATCAGGCTATCCCAATAAAGGGAAATAAAAGGAGAGAGGGACTGGAGTATTATAAAAAATAAAAACAATTTTATTCAAGTTAGACACACACATAAAAAACAGACATTAGGCCTCTGGGCAACAAAATCAGGGACAGGACAACAAAGTGCAAAATCAAAGTGTTTGAATAAATAGCACTCAATAGAAATTCAGCAAGACTCAAACACACACAGAATAAATACAGCACATCACAAATCACATGCACACAAAAGCAAAAAAATAATATTACACTCAACAAACCAGTGACCACACAACAAAATTGTTACCACGCCACTGAATAACCGCACAAACACCAGGTCAAACTACAAAACAATACAATAGTCTGAATCAAATCAGATCCATGCCAACCATGTTTTCACAAGGAGGCTACAAACACATGTAAGCATGAACTCACATCAACTCGTACAACCAACCAAGATTCCAAGGAACCAAGAGTCTGCAGCAAAACACTGATCAGAGAAACCACCAGCTTGCTGGATTAAAGGTGCAGCGCCAAACGACCACCACCTGATTCAATGAAGGTGCAATTCCCACTGCCTACGTCCTACCCGCTACACATATATTGCAACTTGACAGACAACAATAAATAAGACAAGGACAGATACAGAGAGCGCTTCGCTGAAGACTCTATGGCAAGCCGTTTTAGCATTTAAACCTTTGTCCTGACGCTGAGGGATGGATGTATGGATATCTATCTATACAGATGTACAGACCAGTGGCGGCTGCTGGTCTTTCAAAGAGGGGAAGCTCATTTTCAGCCTACATCATAAAAATGGTCCAAAACTTCCATCAAAATATGTGTATCGTGATTGTCAAAACATTAGGTAATTAAACAGAATTTTATTAAGTTTAGTAAAAACATGTTACAATGTTTACATGGTACAATGACTGTAGACTACTGATTTTATTGCTTGACACACGATTTCATTTCAATTCAATTTTATTCTTTTGATTTTATTCGGATCTTGATTCAATATCGATTCATTTGGATAAATATTAGGTAGCCTAACCTACATTCATTTTTTTTTTCAAGAAAAAAAATCTCATCTAATGCTGTAAACATACAGAGAGCCCTGTCAGCTGGTATTATTATTAAAGGTTAAATAACAACTCAAATTAAATGTAATACAAATATAATATAAATATGTCATACAGTGCACATATTTAGCAAAATACTCCTCTCTGTAGCTAATTTTTCTAGCCAACTAACGTGCAATGGTTATTAAATGGCTTTCTTGATCCTGAGATAATGTACGTTAAACCTAAACGTTGTGACATTTTTCTCCAGCTGTGTTATTGACCTCTTTCCGCGTTGAAAAACACTGATTGCTCGATATTAAGTATGAGGCATATACATTTTGGTAAGTTGTACTGGATCTTTCAACATGCTGGTTCGTGTTTATTTATTATTTACTGGTTGTAAAGAGTGAGAGATGATCTGTCACGTCACATTTACAAGTGCTAAAGCGATATTTATTGTTTGAATTTCGTAATACAAATTACAGAATCGGAGAGCTGAGAATTTGCTTATCAAAAGTAACCTTCTCTTTGTTGTCTGTCAGTGTCAGTGTCCTCTTTGCTTCGCGATTTTTCCCTGCGTGAGAAAAGCATTTTTCGGTTTACTTTTCACTGAGCTCGAATAGCTTCAGCTATTGGCAGAAATTCTGTCAATCAAAAGGAGATGACAGACCCTCCAATCACCACGCAGACGCCCGGAGTCCGGGCCCGCCCACTTCTCATAATCGAGAACATAATCACATAATCTGGGACATAATCGCAGCATTTATCCAATGACCGTCTAGTTTCGGAGCACTGAAAAAAACTGTTCAAAGCAGCCCCATTGAAGTCAATGGACGCTCGGCTTCAACAGGGAAATGCACTGTGACGCTGCGGGAATGAATGAGAAGGAAATCGAGTCAGCTGACCAGCTGCTGATTCTGAACGAACTCGTCTTCGAGATGAACGCGTTCTAAAGCATTTTTAGTCAATAAAATGTTAACAAAATAGTACATATATTTGACCATTAATTGTTGACATTATAGGGGAAGCCGAGCTTCCCTTGCAGTCTTAAAGAAATCGCCACTGGTACAGACAATATCAAACTATACAGATAAAATAGTACTGAATTATGTGTGTTACACACAAGTGTTACAACTAACCCCTCTGTCTGTTACAACTAACCCCGCATATGGGGTAAGTTGTAACATTTGCACTTCTGTCACTTTCAGTGCAACTGTACAAAAATGGATGTGTATGTTTCTTGTGTAAAAAAAAAGATTAATCTGACCTAATTATTTCTTAAATAATTGAGCCAGAACCGAAATGCGTTAGGCTGTGCCCCGCTCTCCCCTACTCTCCGCTCATCTTCACAAGTATAAATGTAGTAAAACATGTTTTTTTAGGTGTAAGCTCCCTAAGGGTGGGCGGAGCGAGACGTGTTGCCCCGCCTTACTGTGTTGTCCCGCCCCAATCGTCCCGACTGCACTCTGGGGTTAAGCCTTGTACTTTCGCCTGGCTCCTCCGCGCGAGTCTCCGCTGCCTGCGCGCACACCTCCCCAAACGGACGAGGCATTTATACCTGACGCGCTCGCCGTTGTACTATTCTGTGAAACGACAGGGGGCGCCTGTTGAGCATCCGAGTGCGCCATTCACCTTAACTGGCGTGTAGGAAAAACAAAATGAAACGTTGCTTAGTGCGGTTTATTTAGCAACCTTCACTTGAACATAGACTCAGTTCACTCTTCTTCTCAACTTAGAAGGATTTGACGTAAAACGCAACGTCATCACGTACAAAACCGTATACCTCCAAATAAAACGATACAGGTAGTCAATACCGTAATACAATGTATAAGGGTACAATACTTTTAACACCCCCACTCACTCTTAGCCCATTGTATTTTTCAAAACAACAAAATAAACATTAAATAAAATTTTATCCTTTACATAAAATTAGTGTATACATATATTTTTACACTTTTATGTTCCAAATATGTCCCAAGTAAACCTCTTTAACTTCTGCTTGGTGGCTGGCTTTGTCATTATGTCAGCAACCATTGTCTCTGTAGGACAATATTCCAAGATAACCTTGCCATCATTTACAACTTCTCTTATGAAATGGTATTTGATATCAATGTGCTTGCATCTTTGCCTACAGATTGGGTGTCTGGCTAGTGCAATGGTACCTTGGTTGTCTTCGTACACCTTTGTTTGTGCATATTTGTACTGTATGTGTCCATACCCTTAAGCAACTGCTCTAAGTAGATACATTCCTGCATGGCTGATGCTAAAGACATGTATTCTGCTCCGCAAGATAAAGCTACTGTTGGTTGTTTTCTGATTTTCCATGAGATCAAAGAGCTTTCTTCTCTCAGATTAACACAGTATCCTGAAGTACTACGTCTGTCTTTTGTATCAGATGCCCAGTCAGCGTCACTATATACTCTCAGACCTCTCTGTGTCATTTCTCCTGAAGCACTATTGCTGTTCTGCTGTACATTTAAGGTACCTGAACACATGTTTTACTGTGTTCCAGTGCTGTTCTGTTGGTTCAGCAAAATACTGAGATAGTTTACTGACGACAAAACTTAAATCTGGTCTTGTGCAAGTGGACAAGTATATTAAACTTCCTACTGCCTCCCTGAACTTCTTTGGCTCTTTAATTTGTTTTAGCATTTTCTGTAAAATCAAGCTTTGGTTCACATGGAGTTTCCCTAGATTTACAGTTCTGCATGTCGAAACGATCTAGTATTCTTCTCACATATCTTTCCTGTGACATTTTGACTGGACCCTCTGATTGTTCAAAATCTATATCTGGGTGAGAATGTCTCATCATAGTCAGTCCCTTGTTTCTGACTGTAACCCTTTGCCACAAATCTTGCTTTGTATTTTTCAGATCCGTCAATGTCTCTTTTAAGTGTGTAAACCCATCTTCCTCCAACTGGTTGTTTTCCTGGTGGTAATTTAGTGAGTGTGAAGGTCTTGTTCTCCTGCAATGATCGCATTTCTTTGTTCATAGCATCCTTCCATTGTTTGGATTTTGTTGATGTTATGGCATCTTGGTAGGTTTGAGGTATATCACATACTGCTCTGTAGAAACAATCTAAGCATGTTTGCAGTTTGTCTTCTGCATCCTCAATTTCAAAATCCTGTAGGTAAGCTGGCGTCTTCCTGGTTCTTGGGGGATTCTTTCTGATCACGGATTCTGTAGCTCTACCTGACTGATTGGGAGCAGCCTTATGGGGCAAAGTCTCTGAAACATCACTTTTAAAACCATGATCTGGTTCATCCTCCACATTATCATCAGCATTGACTTCACTGCTGAAGATCTTTGGATTCATGTTTTCATATCTTGTGTGTGTCTCAGATGTGTTTCTCTTTCACTGGTTGTCTGTGTTGTGAACTTCACCAATCTGTGTTTTTGGACTTTTTCGGTGTTAGGATAGTATACTAGATAGGCTGGACTGTTCTTGTCGTAGCCTATGAAAACACCTTGTTCGCATCTTGAGTCCAGTTTGCTTTTCTATTGTTTGTAAGCAAAACATATTGATCCAAATTTCTGCATTTTGGAAACATCTGGCTTTTTGCCTGTGAACAACTCGTATGGTGTTTTCTTTGTGCGTCTACTGTAACACCTATTTCTCACGTAGGCTGATGTTTGCATTGCGTAGTTCCACAACTCATCTGGTAACTCACTCTCTATCAGCGAACATCTGCTCATATCAAAGAGTGTTCTCCATCCTCTCTCCGCTGTGCCATTCTGATGTGGTGAATAAGGCACAGATGTTTCATGTCTAATCTTATTCCTTGTCAACAGCGCTTGGAAATCTCGACTCATGAATTCAGTGCCGTTGTCTGAACGAATGCACTTGATTTCTCCAAAAGGTGCAATGTCAGCTAAAAACTTTTCTGTAGCTTGTATTGTGTCACCTTTGGTTTTCAGGAAGTACACGAACATAGTACCTGAATAGTCGTCTGTAAACGACTGTGCATATCTGTGTCCTTCTTTGCTCTGTGTTGGCATGGGGCCGGCCAGATCCGTGTGAATTAGTTCAAGAGGTTCCTTTGCCTTTCTGTCTGGCTCCCGGTTTCTGGTCTGTGTGAATTTTTCTTTTGTACACACTTCACAAAACTGTTCCTGTCTTACTTTGTTTCCTCTTATCTCCATGCCTCTTACTACACCGTGTAGCTTCTGTACATCTTCATGGTTACAATGTCCCCAAATTTCATGCCAGGTTTGTAAATCATGACACTTTGCACTGGTCAACTTCTAGTGTTGGCAAATAGTATAAGTTTCCACTTATATCAAACCTGCTTCCGTTTTTGGTTATCAAGTGGCTGTCTCCTCTTTTGAAAATTAATGTTGCTCTTCCATTTGTTGCTCTAGCTACCGAGAAAATGTCATGTGGGTATGAAGGCATGTATAGTGCGTCCCGTAGCTGTGCAGTGTGCTTTCCAGCGTCATCTATAAGATAGATCACTGCCGTTCCTCTTTGTTGCGCCATTCCCCTGCACTTCGTTCCGTCGACTAATTCCACTGAATGATTCTCTGGTTGAAATGAGCTATCAAAACTTCTGCACTTTCTGATGTCGCTCACAATATGAGATGTCGCTCCAGCGTCTACCATGATGCCTTTCATCTTTACTTTGTTTTGCTGTCTTTCATATTCTGAGTGTTCAACTTTGAAGAGATGATCTTGGTCATTATCGTGTCCGTCTGTAACCTTTCTGACGCCAGCTTGGTCACTCTTTTTCTTGCACAGGAACTCCGCGTGTGTACTATTTTTACAATACCACACTTTCTTGTAACATTTTCTCACTCTGTGTCCCTTTATTCCACATTTGTCACATTTGTGTCTTCATCTTTTCTTTCTTTAGTGTGGTACCTGACAGGACCTCTTCTTTGTCTCGTCTGTGTCTTCATCACATTATCTGTGGATTCGGTTCCTTTCATTTTCTCCGCCTCTTCGTAAATCCGCAGTCTTCTCTTAAAATCTGTGAACGTAACGTCATCCTCATTCTGTGTTATGTGGACGGCTAGTGGCTTGAAAAAATCTGGTAATCCACGGAGAATCATTGCTATGGTTAATCCATCACTTATGGCTTCTCCTGCATCTCTCAGTCCTGTGATGATGTCCTCTGCTCTTATCAAGTAGTCTGTAACACTCTCGCTGTCTGCCATGCGTAGCTGAGTTAACCATGTGTACATATTTATTATCCGTGGCTTGCTTTTCCCTGAATAATGCTCTTTCAGTATTCTTAGGGCTTTCTTGCCATCGTCAGCAGCTTCATGTCTTATCAGTGACAGGCTTTTATCATCTATCAGTCTTACAAGTTCAGCATAACAATCAGCATTCTTCCGTCTATCTTCGGCTAGCTGTTCTGCGTTAGCATCTGTGGGCTCATGCAAAATAGTCTCTTTTAACTTTAGAGTGTGTAAACAGCTTAAGAATCTCGTTTCCCAAAGATCATATTTATCTTCGGATCCATCAAACAAAGATTGTGTTGCCATGACTCCTACCGCTCTGTTCGCCATTTTCGCCGACTTTCCTTCTTACAACGTTATGTCTCTTCAGTTTAAGCTTTATCGCTAGCTTCATAGAACGCGTAATACGTCGCGTCTGACTTACGCTCGTTTGTTTCCGTGTCTGGGCCCATAACCTGTTGAGCATCCGAGTGCGCCATTCACCTTCACTCGCGTGTAGGAAAAACACAACGAAATGTTGCTTAGTGCTGTTTATTTAGACACCTTCACTTGAACATAAACTCAGTTCACTCTTCTTCACAACTTAGAAGGAGTTGACGTAAAATGTAACGTCATCACGTACAAAACCGTATACCTCAAAATAATACTATACAGGTAGTCAATACCGTAATACAATGTATAAGGGTGCAATACTTTTAACAGTTGCTAGGGTGTTTTTAGTGGGTTGCTAAGGTGTTCTGGGTGGTTTCTAGGTGGTTGGTAACATAGACATCATATAGATAGACGCCCTATCGACCGCTACTGCCTATTAGCGCGGTCGAGCCGTGGAGCCGCCTTCTTAGACCGGTCACCCGCTCCACTCAGTGTAATCTGTATGGCCGGTGCAATGAGCTGTCAGCGCATTTAATTAATCATACCTCACTGAATACCCAACTGATTTTCACGCAGGGTTTTTTTCTGCACATGTCATTCATGTAGCTATGATACAGGACACATGGTTCGGCATATTTTAATATTCATAGTAGGCTTAACAGTAATATAATATTCTGATATCAGATATAAAGTGACCAGACGTCCAAAATCAAAATATGTGATGTAGGATATAAGTTATAAATCACACACTATAAATATGATAAAGAAGCAGAAACAGATAGTTTCAGTAAAGTAAGATATTTTAATAAGTTGAAGAAACAATAATGATGTGACACACACACACACACACACACTCACACATATATACATACACTTACTCTCTCTCTCACACTCACACACACTCGATTTGCGCATCGCCGTCATGTGTGTATTAAAGTTAACGTTACACAGGTAAGTTAAAGTTATTAACTTACATAGATTGCTTCCTGATATCACGTGCGCAAACACAAATAACCTATATTTATATATGCTTATACTACAGGGCCGTTGAATACTTGTATCTGATAACCGAGAAGCTCTTGTAATTATTACTTTACCCAACCTCTCCATGCCGAGTGATGCAGTAAACATAGCCAAGCTAACGTTAGCTGGCTACAATTTCAGTACAGTAATATCAAAGACCCTTGCTCCTTCTCAATTATCTGGTAATATTCTATTCACAAAATACAACCAAAAGTACGGTAATGTTAAAAATTACTTGTGAAAAGTAATCCCGGGCCCTATATTGCGCTGGTCCGCCGATTAGAACAGGAAAATGCTCCACAGTGCTCTGGAATCTAACTGCTGCTAAGCAACGAAACTAGGAGTACGACCGGTTTAAGATGGCGGCCATATTTCTCGGTGCCCAGCAGCCAATAGGGCATCTAGTCTCTATATAATATCTATGGTTGGTAAGGTGTTTTGGGTGATTGCTATGGTGTTACTATGTGGTTGCTAGGGTGTTCTGGGTGGTTGCTAGGGTGTTGCTAGGCGGTTGCTATGGTGTTCTGAGTGGTTGATATGGTGTTACTTGGCAGTTGCTATGGTGTTCTGGGTGGTTGCTAGGCGGCTTCTAATGTATTATGGATGGTTGCTAGGGTATTGTTAGGCAGTTACTAGGGTAAGTAGGGTGCTAAGGTATTTTAGGTAGTAGTGATGTGTCGTTCATGAATTTTTTATATGACTCGGGACTACCGAGTTGTCTCAGAGAGTGATTAGTTAATTTTGTGTTGACCGCACATGCGCGCAACATCCTATAGGTTCTGTACATGAAACAGAAATGATTAGTTAATCTCTTGAGTCTTCGGGTTCTGCCAGGTCCGAGTCTTTCGTTTCAGTCCCATTGCATATAACGTAATGTCTCGAAGTTCAAACCCGAAGACAGACACGAGAGGCGGGGAACGAGTTGCAAAAGAAAGAACGTCTCGGATCAGGAGGTGAGGTGAACTAACAGACTGCAATAGCCTGAACTTAAGACCCAACTAATAGATTAATTAAACATTTCGGTTTCTTATAATTTGGCTTCGGCTGCAAATTTATTTTTATTTATTTTTCAAATGTAATCAGCATTTCCATAAGTACTTGATGTGTTGGGCTATTTAACATGACATTTTAATTCTATTCTGCTGAAATGAACGAAATGACTCGAAAAACGAGATTCGGAGATCCGAGTCCGTAAAATGATCCGAACTTCCCACTACTGGTGGTTTCTGGGCAGTTGCTAAGGCGTTTATAGGGTGTTCTGGATGGTTGCTAGGCAGTTGCTAAGGTGTTCTGGGTGGTTGCTAGGGTGCTGTAACTGGTTGCTAGGGTGTGGCTATGAAGATTTTAGGTCATTACTTATTGGCTGCTGGATAATATGAATCATCTGAGTGAGAGAGAGAGGGAGAGGGAGAGGGAGAGCCGCAGGGTTGTCAGGCCCTTTGGTGTCTGTGTCTGAAAATGTCGGTTTGGATTTGAATTTCGGAACATTCCGCAATGTTAATAGCCTAGAAATGTATTTTGGTTCAGGCCAATCACGTCGTGTATAGAGTAGGCGAGGGCGGGCTTAACATATGACGACAGAGTTGCGACGGCTGCCACTTGAAAACAAAGAATGGCGGCTGCGGATGGAGAACAGCGGTCTTTCGAATCGGCTTTGGCCGCGACTCTGGAGAACTTGGAGTTAAGTTTTTCTTTAAGAAAAGAGCAAAGAATGGCACTTAAGTCATTTTTAAAAAAGGAAGATGTGTTTGGAGTTTTGCCGACTGGATACGGAACCTTCTCACCTTCTTCGTTGCTCTGATTGGTTGTAGCGCTATCCTATTTCGTGCAGAGGGATTTTGAAAGACAACCGTTTATCCCGCCCCTTAACCGTTTAACCGTTAATGTCTTCCTTTTATTTGGTCATAATATGCATTATTATACATATATTATATAATATAAAGCCATACACCGTGTCTTTGCATTCTGATTGAATTTGTTGACTAAATTTGAGAATCTGACATAAGAGGACAGATAGCTGACAATTAATTTAAAAATACAGTTTTCTCTTGGCTTTATTATTAGAGTTTTTATCTCCTCTCAACCGAGAAACATCCTGCATTATATTGTATTATAATGACTATTTAATATTAGCCTACCACTAAACTTTGACTATAGGCATGTTGCATATTAATTGTTCGAAGGAACCTCAAAGCATTTTAATACTACTCCATACTACTCCATAATGATGTTTGTAGTGTAAGTAAACTATAGGGCCCAAACATAAACTCAAGCCCAGCCGCCCAAGTCCTGCCCTGGATAGCACACCTCTCCTCAATGAGCCGCACGGTTCGACTGTCATCAAGATCTTGAGCACCAATGCTCAGCTTTATTCATTCAGTGGTTTAGTTGGAAGGACTGGAAGAGAAAAGGGCTCGAGAACAGACAGACAGAAGTGAGTGAGTTCCCAGTTCAGATCTTTAAAACTCTCTGACTGTAAACAGCGTCATCTACTGGTCAGAACAGGAAGATCAACAATACAGAGACATGCAGACTGGATAAATATATCAGTTTCATTTAGTTTTTACCAATACATGCATTATTTATGTAATCTACAATCTTCAAGCAAACTAGATTTTTTAATTTAAGTGTTTTTCTCCTGAGGAAGTTTTGAGTTCATGACATGATCTTGATACTGCAATGCTTTTTAATATTTCCTTCTATGTTTCTCAGTGAAACCTGTATTGACGGTGAAGCCAGATCAGCGTGTGTTCAGTGGAGAGAGAGTCACTCTCACATGTGTCATACAGAGAGGAGGAGACATTCAGTGGAGATACAGATGGTTTAAAAATGGAGACACTGACAAGCCACTTACAACAACAACAACAGCATATTACAGTTTCACAGCTGATGGGTTTCTCAGTGGTGAATACAGTTGTAGAGAGAGATCAGACACACACACAGACTTCAGTGATGCTGTTACACTGACTGTATCAGGTGAGTCTTCATATTCATCTGTTTAATGACCATTTAACATAATATTTCAACACTTATAATCTTCAGCCACATCTGTTGTTACTAGAGGACTGAAGAAATTCACTTTTAGTCATTATTCAGTAACTGCACACGTCTTGTGTGTGTTTCGTGTTTTGTGGAAGTTTTGATTTATTATAAAATGAAATTGTGACTTCAGTGTTAAAGGCGTCTCCATCTTAGATGTTGACTTTAGTCACTGTCACTATGGTTACAGGAAATATTATCATGAGAATAGAAAAGGACTTGAGTGATTGAGTTCAGTACTGGTGAGTTTTGTACTGAAGTCAGAGAGAATGACGTGATTTGCAGATTATTAGTGTTGAAGTCAAAACCTCAAACTGAGACCAAGACCAGAGTTACCCACATCTACAGTGACACCAGACAGTGCTGTGTTCACTGGAGAAACAGTCAGAAACACTGTACACACTCTGCATAGTATCGGTTGGTATCAGAGGATTTTTATGAGTACGAATATGAGAGCGCAGTTTTATTTATTACTGATTAAACTAAAGTTGAGATGATCCGCTTACTCATCCGTAAACTTACCCGGGTCCGTCACATAACCTGTTAATACTCTATACTATAACTAATATTCCCTGAACTTACCTGAGACTTTAACATTATTCTTTGAAAGCTCTGGAATATTCTTCCCAAAATCTATATTTGTGTAATTCTGTTTGGTGTCACTAGTGGGAGCAGACGAGACAAACACTCTTTTAAATCTAAATAAATTACAATTTACTGTACAAAAAAAATTTGATAAAAACAGAAGACTAGTGAAAAATATGAGCAATAACACTATAAATGAGCTCAACACTGCATCTCTGTTCACTTACAGATAACCCGACTCTGACTGTAACGCCCCAGAGTTCAGTGTTCACTGGAGACACAGTTACTCTCAGCTGTGACGTGGGAAGCTCAACTGGATGGACGTTTCTCTGGAGGAAAAACTCAAACTGGGAATCCAGAGATGCAGGAACTAAAACAATCAGTTCTGTGAGCGTCTCTGATGGAGGAACATACGAGTGTAGAGCACAGCGAGGAAAATACTACACACAGTTCAGTAATGCAATACAGATAACAGTGATAAGTAAGTGCTCTTTTACTTTGTACAATTTGGAATTTCGGAACATTCCGCAATGTTAATAGCCTAGAAATGTATTTTGCAGCCAGGGCAGTCTAGCAACTCTCCATAGACCTTCTAGCTGCAAACACCTAAATTGGGTCAGGCCAATCACGTCGTGTATAGAGTAGGCGAGGGCGGGCTTAACATATGACGACAGAGTTGCGACGGCTGCCACTTGAAAACAAAGAATGGCGGCTGCAGATGGAGAACAGCGGTCTTTCGAATCGGCTTTGGCCGCGACTCTGGAGGACTTGGAGTTAAGTTTTTCTTTAAGAAAAGAGCAAAGAATGGCACTTAAGTCATTTTTAAAAAAGGAAGATGTGTTTGGAGTTTTGCCGACTGGATACGGAACTTTTCTCACCTTCTTCGTTGCTCTGATTGGTTGTAGCGCTATCCTATTGCGTGCAGAGGGATTTTGAAAGACAACCGTTTATCCCGCCCCTTAACCGTTTAAACCGTTAATGTCTTCCTTTTATTTGGTCATAATATGCATTATTATACATATGTTTTATAATATAAAGCCATACACCGTGTCTTTGCATTCTGATTGAATTTGTTGACTAGATTTGAGAATCTGACATAAGAGGACAGATAGCTGACGATTAATTTAAAAATACAGTTTTCTCTTGGCTTTATTATTAGAGTTTTTATCTCCTCTCAACCGAGAAACATCCTGCATTATATTGTATTATAATGACTATTTAATATTAGCCTACCACTAAACTTTGACTATAGGCATGTTGCATATTAATTGTTCGAAGGAACCTCAAAGCATTTTAATACTACTCCATACTACTCCATAATGATGTTTGTAGTGTAAGTAAACTATAGGGCCCAAACATAAACTCAAGCCCAGCCGCCCAAGTCCTGCCCTGGATAGCACACCTCTCCTCAATGAGCCGCACGGTTCGACTGTCATCAAGATCTTGAGCACCAATGCTCAGCTTTATTCATTCAGTGGTTTAGTGGGAAGGACTGGAAGAGAAAAGGGCTTGAGAACAGACAGACAGAAGTGAGTGAGTTCCCAGTTCAGATCTTTAAAACTCTCTGACTGTAAACAGCGTCATCTACTGGTCAGAACAGGAAGATCAACAATACAGAGACATGCAGACTGGATACTAGAGGACTGAAGAAATTCACTTTTAGTCATTATTCAGTGACTGCACACGTCTTGTGTGTGTTTCGTGTTTTGTGGAAGTTTTGATTTATTATAAAATGTAATTGTGACTTCAGTGTTAAAGGCGTCTCCATCTTAGATGTTGACTTTAGTCACTGTCACTATGGTTACAGGAAATATTATCATGAGAATAGAAAAGGACTTGAGTGATTGAGTTCAGTGCTGATGAGTTTTGTAGAGAGAATGACGTGATTTGCAGATTATTAGTGTTGAAGTCAAAACCACAAACTGAGACCAAGACCAGAGTTACCCACATCTACAGTGACACCAGACAGTGCTGTGTTCACTGGAGAAACAGTCAGAAACACTGTACACACTCTGCATAGTATCGGTTGTTGGTATCAGAGCATTTTTATGAGTACGAATATGAGAGCGCAGTTTTATTTATTACTGATTAAACTAAAGTTGAGATGATCCGCTAACTCATCCGTAAACTTACCCGGGTCCGTCACATAACCTGTTAATACTCTGAACTATAACTAATATTCCCTGAACTTACCTGAGACTTTAACATTATTCTTTGAAAGCTCTGGAATATTCTTTCCCCAAAATCTATATTTGTGTAATTCTGTTTGGTGTCACTAGTAAATTAAAATGCTGTCTGATCTAATTAAAACATTTACTAGACAAACCAAAGTATTTTGCAATAAAATACAATTATTAACTTTTTCATATAAAATAATAATTTTTTTTTTTTTTTTTAGATTTACAACCACATAACAGCAATAAAGCAGTTCAAAACATAATAATAATTAATAATTTCTGAACATTGAATCTCAGTCTTTATTCACCTTTTTCTCATGTTTTCTCAATATTATTCATAAACGTGTAGAATAGAATATCTCAGTTCTAATAGAGGCTCATTGTAACGCAGTGTGACAACATGCCCCGCCTGTGCAACCGGTAATCAAACCCTGAGTGTCTTCTGCTGGTTAGATAAGCATTAAATACCAATAATATTAATCTCAACTGTTAAATAATAGATTGGAGATTAAAATAATATCAGATTTGTCTAATTTTAAATAAACACAAAAAACATAGATGAAAAATTAACTTAATGTGTTAAACTGGATGAGGCTAAAAGGGATGTTTTTCCGGTAGGTTTGAAACTGCTGGGGGTCGAGAAGGGAGAGAAACATTAATTTAAATGAAATCTACAGGAATATATTTTAGTTTATCCAGTTCGCTACAGATGCGGTTAGCTAGCTAGCTCTGACTACTAGTAATAGTACACGCTCTGACCATCATCCAATCAAAGGACGTGAAAATGCTGACGTTATTGTACGCCTGCTAGATGGCCCCGGTGCAGTCAAATCGAAATCTGATTGGCTGATTAAATCTGACTGATTATCTGATTGGTTAAAGCAACAGTTTCATTGCCATTCACTTTAAGCTACAGGCGCCCGCACTATCGATTCTGAAGGCCTGAGGCAGATTTCTTTGACCCTGGCAACACATGATGGCTGAAATATGATTGGATAGAAGCTCATACACATAACATACACTACTGGAAGCAGCGCAACCAAGAGGAAAGCTATGGAATTAAGAGAATGTTTTGGGAATTATTTAATACACAATCATGGAAAAAATATATTAAAGCACAAGTCAGTGATTCTGATAGTGTTTAGGCCAGCAGAGAAGGCCTTGCTGACCCTGACGGCCCTCCACATATAACATATTTATAAATTAAGACAAAAAATAGCATTACATTAAATATTCACAAAGTTTTATCCATTAGTGTGTACATTTGTTGCACATACATGTTCACATAAAAATATGAATGTATGTTTACACATATGTATATAACACGGTTTGTTGTTATGGGAAGGAGGCGGGAACCGGCGAACGTTCACACACTTTAATAATCCAAAATAAACAAATACAAAATGAAAGTAAAGGCAGCAGCCCCTCACGGACGACTGCCGCACACACATAATAAAACATAAACAACATCCAGGCCTGAGGGTTGTTCCATAAAATATGCTAAGAAAAGTGGGGATTACACTCTAAAACCCGACTTGAATAAACCTAACAAATAAATTGAGACAAACACTCTTTTAAATCAAAATAAATTACAATTTACTGTACAAAAAAAGAATGATACAAACAGAAGACTAGTGAAAAATATGAGCAATAACACTATAAATGAGCTCAACACTGCATCTCTGTTCACTTACAGATAACCCGACTCTGACTGTAACGCCCCAGAGTTCAGTGTTCACTGGAGACACAGTTACTCTCAGCTGTGACGTGGGAAGCTCAACTGGATGGACGTTTCTCTGGAGGAAAAACTCAAACTGGGAATCCAGAGATGATGCAGGAACTAAAACAATCAGTTCTGTGAGAGTCGCTGATGGAGGAACATACGGGTGTAGAGCACAGCGAGGAAACTACTACACACAGTTCAGTAATGCAATACAGATAACAGTGAGAGGTAAGTGCTCTTTTACTTTGTACTTTTTTTATTTTGCAGTGAAAGAAACATATGCCTGATGAAGGGCGTGAGACCGAAACGTTGTTAATAAGATTTTGATACTCATTTGCAAGAACTGATAGTGTGCGGGAGATCCTTGTTTTTTTGCTGATTTTGTATTTCTTAGTAGGTCTTTTTTCCCCCACACACCCATCACATGCTGGCGTTTGCTGATGAGTGAAAGAAACATGAAGTGTGTGTTTGCTCTTTTCACAGAGAGACCCAAACCTGTAGTGACGGTGAAGCCTGATGTACGTGTGTTCAGAGGAGAGAGAGTCACTCTCACATGTGGCATACAGGAGACAGTAGTCTGGAGGTACAGCTGGTATAAAGATCAAGATTACAGCAGAAGAACACACCAGATCTATAACAGCGCAGGACAAGACCAGATCTATATAATCACATCTGTGGATCGGTCTCATGCTGGTCTGTACAGCTGTAGAGGAACTCAGACAGAAACCCAACAGTCCTCAGAGATCAGTGATGGAGTTACACTGACAGTATCAGGTGAGTGTGTTCATCACTTCATCACTTTAGCCTGAAGACATCGAGTAGAACAGAGTTTAGTTTGTCTCACACTCAGTCAGATTATGTCAGTGAAGAGTTTGCAAACATCTCTATATACAGTGACAGGGAGATTATGATCTCAGATCTCTTCAGAGTTCATTATCTAGAGATCGCGGCAAAACCTGATACTTTTTGACTTTCTCAGTTTGTGTAAATTCACTCGGGGTTCAGAGTATTTATTTTTTCACACATTAATTTCACACATGTACAGTTATGTGGTTTTGTTTCATTAATACAGTGTATACATGCCCCATAGGTCGGGTACATTGTAACATGACCAGAACCTTAAAATGCTGTCTGATCTAATTAAAACATTTACAAGACAAACTAAAGTATTTTGCAATAAAATACAATTATTAACTTTTTCATATAAAATAATGACATTTTTAAATAAAAAAAACAACACCACATAACAGCTATAAAGCATAGTTTAAAACATAATATTAATTAATAAAAATGTACTTAGGAAATGTACTTTTGCTATGGTTAAATAAATGTTCAGTGATATCATCCAAAGATTTTTCACTATATTGTTGATATGAAAACTAATAGTGACTGCAGTGACTCAACCATAAGTTTATCAAGCGACGAGAATACTTTTTGTGCGCAAAGCTTCTGGGTTGTACGTCAGAACGGAGGCTCACTCACTATTGGCTGATGCTGGTCATGTGTGTGATGCGTGTGATGCTGGCCAATAGTGAGCCTACGTTCTGACGTACAACCCGAAGCTTTGCGCACAAAAAGTATTCTCGTCGCTTATGGCTGAGCCACTGTAGTCACTTGGACTATTTTTAACATTGTCTTTACTAACTTTCTGGACCGACAAGTTTCAATTACAATAGAAGCCTATGGAGGAGTGATCCAGCTCTCAGATTTAATCAAAATATCTTAATTTGTCATTTTTGGGTGAACAAACCCTTTTAAGAAGAAAATCATATTCAGCACAGGAAAACTGGGGACACAAATAAGCATTATACTCACCAAAACTACTGATTATTTTTACACTAAATCCATCTTTATTTCTTTCCTCAAGAAGATTTCAATTACTCTGTTGTACAGGTTATCTGTGCGTTTCAGTTCCAACAATGAGTCTTTTCTATCGAGGCTAATGCGGAAAGTCGAGTCTGTCGTATTTCTGGCATAAGTTGTAATTCTCGTTATGCTGAGAGTGTCCGCTCGACAGAAGCAGTGAACAGGGACAGTCTCCGCAAAACATGACGATGTGTAAAGATGACCCATGCTCTCACACAGATTTGTGAAGGAAATCAATGAGATCGGCGGGACTTTTGGCTGTGTCAATCAAACGATTCAAAACAGTGAGTTGGACACTCTCCGTATCCCGTCGCTGAATGGCAAGGGTTTGCTGCTTTATTCGTACAGTAACATCTCAGCGTATTTCTGCAGCGTGTGATGGACTCGTGTACAAACAGAGACTGACAGCGGGTTGGAGAGTCACATTTGAATGCACCCAACAGATCCTTGCGCACGGCTTGACTTCAGAACAGAACAGAGCACCCGAATACAACACAAAAATCAGACCTGGCATACATTACAGTCAGTTAATTCTGTTTTTACCGGGACAGATCGAATGCTGTGCCGTGACTCTGCGTTAAACTGGATGAGGCTAAAAGGGATGTTTTTCCGGTAGGTTTGAAACTGCTGGGGGTCGAGAAGGGAGAGAAACATTAATTTAAATGAAATCTATTGGAATATATTTTAGTTTATGCAGTTCGCTACAGATGCGGTTAGCTAGCTAGCTCTGACTACTAGATAGTACACGCTCTGACCATCATCCAATCAAAGGACGTGAAAATGCTGACGTTATTGTACGCCTGCTAGATGGCCCCGGTGCAGTCAAATCGAAATCTGATTGGCTGATTAAATCGGGATTAAATATCTGATTGGTTAAAGCAACAGTTTCATTGCTGTAACGCCGATGCGGCTGAAGCAGAGAAGAGGCAGGATCCAGATGCAGCACACGTTTTATTAACAGACTAGAAAACAGGATAACGGGACTCGGGAACGAGAACAACCAACATCAACGTTAAACATTAAACAAGAACTCACAAGGACAGGACAGAAACACAGGTCTTAAATAATCAGAGACAAACGAGCTAAACAGGATAACAAGGGGGCGTGGGAAAATAAGAAACACCTGGGAAAACTAATAGACAAGACAAGGAACACTAATCATGACATAGCCCCCCCACAAAGGAGCGGCTTCCAGACGCTCCAAACACGAACCAGGCGGGGGGCAGAGCGAAAGCGATCCTGGGGGAGGGACGGAGGGCCAGGCCCGTGCAGGGGAACGGGACCAGGACACAGGCAAGGCGGAGCGTGGGAGCGTGGGAGACCAGGGCGGAGCATGACGTGACGGCGGCCAGGGCGGAGCATGACGTGACGGCGGCCAGGGCGGAGCATGACGTGACGGCGGCCAGGGCGGAGCAAGACGTGACGGCGGCCAGGGCGGAGCATGACGTGACGGCGGCCAGGGCGGAGCAAGACGTGACGGCGGCCAGGGCGGAGCATGACGTGACGGCGGCCAGGGCGGAGCAAGACGTGACGGCGGCCAGGGCGGAGCAAGACGTGACGGCGGCCAGGGCGGAGCATGACGTGACGGCGGCCAGGGCGGAGCATGACGTGACGGCGGCCAGGGCGAAGCATCCTTCATGGCCCTCACAGGGCACCTCCTGCCCCCCCCCAAAAAAATACTTGGGGAAATCCAAGACCTCCAGGCTGGGAACCGCCACAGGAAAAGGCTCCCGAAGCCCGAGAGGCGCAGGTAAGGCAAGATGCAGAGGCGGGGCCGGCAGGGCGAGGCGCAGAGGCGGGGCCGGCAGGGCGAGGCGCAGAGGCGGGGCCGGCAGGGTGAGGCGCAGAGGCGGGGCCGGCAGGGCGAGGCGCAGAGGCGGGGCCGGCAGGGCAAGGCGCAGAGGCGGGGCCGGCAGGGCGAGGAGCAGAGGCGGGGCCGGCAGGGCGAGGAGCAGAGGCGGGGCCGGCAGGGCGAGGCGCAGAGGCGGGGCCGGCAGGGCGAGGCGCAGAGGCGGGGCCGGCAGGGCGAGGAGTCTGGGAACGCCCTCCGGAGCCTGGCGAGCCCAACGAGTCCTCCTTCTGCGACGGCGCTTCACTGGGCTTGATTCATTACAGGATGCAGTAGACTCAGTAGACTCACAGGATGCAGTAGACTCAGTAGACTCACAGGATGCAGTAGACTCAGACTCACAGGATGCACTTGACTCAGTAGACTCACAGGATGCACTTGACTCAGTAGACTCACAGGATGCACTTGACTCAGTAGACTCACAGGATGCACTTGACTCAGTAGACTCACAGGATGCACTTGACTCAGTAGACTCACAGGATGCACTTGACTCAGTAGACTCACAGGATGCACTTGACTTAGTAGACTCACAGGATGCACTTGACTCAGTAGACTCACAGGATGCACTTGACTCAGTAGACTCACAGGATGCACTTGACTCAGTAGACTCACAGGATGCACTTGACTCAGTAGACTCACAGGATGCACTTGACTCAGTAGACTCACAGGATGCACTTGACTCAGTAGACTCACTCGGCTCACTCGATTCACTCGGCACACTCGATTCACTCGGCTCACTTGGTTCGTCGAGGCTGACGTGAGGTTCAGGTGCGTGGAGCGCGGGCTCGGCTGGGCAGACGTGGAGCGCGGGCTCGGCTGGGCAGACGTGGAGCGCGGGCTCGGCTGGGCAGACGTGGAGCGCGGTCTCGGCTGGGCAGACGTGGAGCGCGGGCTCGGCTGGGCAGACGTGGAGCGCGGGCTCGGCTGGGCAGACGTGGAGCGCGGGCTCGGCTGGGCAGACGTGGAGCGCGGCCTCGGCTGGGCAGACGTGGAGCGCGGGCTCGGCTGGGCAGACGTGGAGCGCGGGCTCGGCTGGGCAGACGTGGAGCGCGGGCTCGGCTGGGCAGACGTGGAGCGCGGGCTCGGCTGGGCAGACGTGGAGCGCGGGCTCGGCTGGGCAGACGTGGAGCGCGGGCTCGGCTGGGCAGACGTGGAGCGCGGGCTCGGCTGGGCAGACGTGGAGCGCGGGCTCGGCTGGGCAGACGTGGAGCGCGGTCTCGGCTGGGCAGACGTGGAGCGCGGGCTCGGCTGGGCAGACGTGGAGCGCGGGCTCGGCTGGGCAGACGTGGAGCGCGGGGCTCGGCTGGGCAGACGTGGAGCGCGGCCTCGGCTGGGCAGACGTGGAGCGCGGGCTCGGCTGGGCAGACGTGGAGCGCGGGGCTCGGCTGGGCAGACGTGGAGCGCGGGCTCGGCTGGGCAGACGTGGAGCGCGGGCTCGGCTGGGCAGACGTGGAGCGCGGGCTCGGCTGGGCAGACGTGGAGCGCGGGCTCGGCTGGGCAGACGTGGAGCGCGGGCTCGGCTGGGCTG
This sequence comes from Phoxinus dragarum, assembly GCA_033366665.1. Classification (NCBI taxonomy): domain Eukaryota; kingdom Metazoa; phylum Chordata; class Actinopteri; order Cypriniformes; family Leuciscidae; genus Phoxinus; species Phoxinus dragarum. Next base: position 103,541 of record JARPMJ010001321.1, on the reverse strand, counting down.
ATGTGAAGCGCGGACTCGGTGGGAACCTCCCGCGGCGTAGGCTTGGCCGAGCACGTGAGAAGCACCGGTTGAATGTAGCCCACGTGAAGCACCCGTACCTCCTCCGCTAAGCCCACTGCGGACGACGAACCGCTCATAGAAAGAGCCCACTCGACATACTGGATCAGAGTCACGGAAGGATCAGGTCCGGGCATCTGTGACCGAAGTGGGTCTGATAATCCCCCGTGGAAGAATATCTTCAAGCACTGGGTGCTCATTTGCGCGAGAGGCGCCAGTCTCATGAACTCCGCGACGTACTCTTCTATGGAGCGATTCTCCTGATGGAGACGGAGAATCTGCACGTCTGGATTCCAGGAAGGCATGGCTGCTGGATCACGTTGCGGTGAGTTCTTCTGTAACGCCGATGCGGCTGAAGCAGAGAAGAGGCAGGATCCAGATGCAGCACACGTTTTATTAACAGACTAGAAAACAGGATAACGGGACTCGGGAACGAGAACAACCAACATCAACGTTAAACATTAAACAAAAACTCACAAGGACAGGACAGAAACACAGGTCTTAAATAATCAGAGACAAACGAGCTAAACAGGATAACAAGGGGGCGTGGGAAAATAAGAAACACCTGGGAAAACTAATAGACAAGACAAGGAACACTAATCATGACAATTGCCATTCAATTTAAGCTACAGGCGCCCGCACTATCGATTGCCTCGAGGCAGATTTCTTTGACCCTGGCAACACATGATGGCTGAAATATGGTTGGATAGAAGCTCATACACATAAACATACACTACTGGAAGCAGCGCAACCAAGAGGAAAGCTATGGAATAAAGAGAATGTATTTTGGGGAATTATTTAATACACAATCATGAATAAAATATATTAAAGCACAAGTCAGTGATTCTGATAGTGTTTAGGCCAGCAGAGAAGGCCTTGCTGACCCTGACGGCCCTCCACATATAACATATTTATAAATTAAGACAAAAAAATAGCATTACATTAAATATTCACAAAGTTTTATCCATTAGTGTGTACATTTATTGCACATACATGTTCACATAAAAATATGAATGTATGTTTACACATATGTATATATGTAACATGGTTTGTTGTAATGGGAAGGAGGCGGAAACCGGCGAACGTTCACACACTTTAATAATCCAAAATAAACAAATACAAAATGAAAGTAAAGGCAGCAGCCCCTCACGGACGACTGCCGCACACACATAATAAAACATAAACAACATCCAGGCCTGGTCCTCTCTCGTCCTTCACTGTCGTCGCTCCTCCTTTTATGCTTCCAAAGCTCCTATACAAGACTGGTGACGCTCATCAGTCACGCCACCGGCCTCGCGCCACAATACACACACACACATTCACGGACTGAGTTACAACAGATTTCTTGTTCCCAGCATGCTTTCCTTCTGACTGTCAAATGAGAGCAAATGTTAAAATAAAGTGTAATTCTATAACAGCAAATATTACCCACAACCCACTGCGCTTTGGAGGAGGAACTCAAGTAAAAAGTTTTAAAAAAAACTACAAGACATGGCGGATATGTGCGACCGACGGTGAGAGGTTTAGATAAAGGTTAAACCGTAGGAATAGAAATTTGGAGGATGTTATCTTTGACAAGATGATTGACAGGCCAGTTTACACTGACAGGATGCGTGTTACTAAGCGAATGTTGATGGAATTGTTGACGTGATAGTTTGTCCCAAAGCTTATCTACTCTTCTGCTACACACTCAAATGCATGTACTTTTTCTTCACAAAAAGAGATGCTTTTAGGGCGTAGTAGAAGTAGGCGGATTGAGAAACAGCACAGGCACATCTCATTAAAGGGATAGTTCACTTTAAAATGAAAATGATGTCATCATATAATCAATCACCCTCAAGTTATTTCAAACCTGTATGCATTTCTTTCTTCTGCTGAACACAAAGGAAGATATTTAGAAGAATGTCGGTAACCAGACAGTTAACGGTTACCATTGACTGCCATAGTATTTTTTTTTCCTACTATGGAAGTCAATGGTAACAGTTAACTCTTTGGTTACTGACATTCTTCTAAATATCTTCCTTTGTGTTCAGCAGAAGAAAGAAATTCATACAGGTTTGAAACAACTTGAGGGTGAGTATATGATGACATAATTTTCATTTTAAAGTAAACTATCCCTTTAAGCCGTGGCATTGAATGCCAGTATGAATATCAATATGATGTAATCATGTGTGAAATGCATATGGCAAATATTTAATTGTTCCTAAATAATTTGTATGATTGGGTATTTAAAAAATTTAATTGATCAAGTCTTAGGCTACTCGTAAAGTAAGATCTGGGGGTTCAAACATTCCGACAAGCAAAACGAATCACACACATGATTGGACAGAAATTGAGGCTTCGTTTGTCATTGGTCGATTTCTACATTAACAACACAAGCCTCGAATCACAGCTTCTTCTGGCACGCCCAATTTGTTACGGGTGCTGGGATAAAAAGGGATCCAAGAGCAGATTAGCAGATAACTCAATTTATTGTCCAAAAAGAAAAGAAAAAAAAGAAAAAACAAATATAAATTGCAGCCGAGCCACCATGCAAAGGGCGGGACAGAGGCGAAATCCAAGGGGCAGGCAGGGGTCAAAACCAGAGGCAGATCCACAGCCCAGGGGTAGAGCCAAGTAAACAGTCCAAACCAAGAGCAGAAGATCGAAACCGGGTGAGCAAGCCGAAACAGGATTGAGTACATGGACTGGGCAAATCAGAGGGAAAAAACTACAGTAGATTAAATAAACAGACAACGCATGTAAGCTTTAGGCACAACTAGATCAAGACTGGTTTTAGGACAGTAGACGGCCGGTAACCAATACACACTGACAGAGAAGCAAAGAAAGAGAGAAGCATAAGTAGTGGAGATGCACAATGGGAGACAGGTGTGTGTAAGGAGAGCACTGATTAATGAGGTGCAGCTGTGATGGCAGAGTGAGAGAAACTAACAATTAAGACACACAACAAACACAACAGAAAGGCTGATGATCAAACCTGTTCCATAAAGACACTAGAAAAGCGGGGATTAAACTCAAAAACCCGACTTGAATAAACCTAACAAATAAATTGGGGCTAAAGCGGTTTCATAAAAGGTCATTCAAGTTCACGCAATCCCACTAATTTGATCCAGGTTTATCTAGTCTAGATAACTGCGTGTGCACGCGTCTCTTAAGCAGCCCTGGAGGTCGATCATAGATCAAATCGAAACAGCGTATATTTATTTGTTTATTTATTTGTATATTTGTTTTATGCGTTTGAGACATGGTGTTTGCAAAACTTACATTTCAAAGGAATATTCTCCATATGTAAATCTTAGGAAGTCGTGCAAATATTTCCATTTTGCTGCTAAACTTCACATTGGACGAGCGGTGCTGCGCGCATGTGCGCCAAATAGGGGATTATCACGCTTCCGGGTTTCATGGGCGGGATTTTTCAACTTTGTGCATGTCCACTTCCGGCGCAGATCAACAATGGCTGAAACGAAGGCTAGATGTCACTGCTCTGTTCCACTATGTCAATCAAACAAACAATGCCACCCTTATTTAAGTTTCCATGGATTCCCGACTGAACTGAGTCTAAGGAAGAAGTGGATTAAAGCTCTCGAAAAAGAAACCGTATCCCTTGTCCACTTTGGAGCGGGCTGTGATGGAGTGTTGTTCAGTTAGTCGATGTACGTCAGAAAAAGTTATTTTGGGTAAATTTACCAGGGATGCAGTATAAATAAACTTAGGGTCGTCCATCATGGGTTCGCCAGAGTGATGAGTGATTCACCGGAAGTGGCAGTGCACAAAGATCACTGAATGCGGAAGTACTTCGTATCAGCGTGATAATCCCCTATAGGAGCGCAATTATTCTGACTAATATACATTTTGCTTGGAAAATTAATAGGCTATGCGATATTTTATAACACCAGAAATAACTTCTAGTTACAATAATTTATCTTTAGGATGTTGGATAAGTTGCAGTGAACTTATAGCTCATTATATTTAAAATAATAAAAAAATTAACAGAAGTAATTCAGGGAAGAATTCTTTAATAAAAAAAAAATATATATAATAAATATACAAAATATAGTTTTGGGTTTAGGACCTAAGCTACTTAATAAAGATGACTTATACTTATACTTATTTAGAATGCTGAGAATTGCAGCTTTTAAAGCAATAATTTTTTTTTTTTTTTTTGGAGAAAGCAAGAATGTTTGGTTAGATTTAGTTTATACAGTGCATTATGGATAACATAAAATTAAGAGTGAAGTATACATTTTGAAAAGATATGTGCAACTCTAAAATCAAAGAATATTCCATAAAATAAAGGAATACATATTAGCCTACATTAACTAAATAACCTTCCCTCCCTTTTAATTCTAGTTATTTGTATTTTATTTATTTAATTATTTAATATTTAATATTTGATAGTTAAATATTATTACTTGAATAACTTATTAGGAATTATGTGTCATTATAAGAGTTTGATATAAATATGTGAATGTTTAATTTTTCCCCTTTTTATATGTAAAAGTGTCTAACTGTACTTATTGGTTATTGTTCTAATTATGTGTTTTTTAGGCTATATGTTGGTGGGTATTATCACAACAACAAAAAAGTAGAAGGAAAAATAAGATTTATTGGGGGAAAATATGTCTTTAAAGGAACTGTCCATTTGTATAATTGTGTTATTTAGATGTGCCTTATTTAGAATTTTAAACCTACAATTTAGTGTATTTTTATGATAATAACTGTGAAGGGACTATTGGGTAAATCAAATGTAGTCTACTATAGCCAATTACTAAGTTCAGATTCATCTTACCAGTTTAAATGTATACTGTGCTTTTGTAGTTATTTATTTTAAATGTTGTGTTTTTAACTTCTGCTTTAATAAGGTTTTTGTTTTTTTTAGATTGTAATGTTCTAATGTTCTTCTAATAACCATAAAAATGTACTACAGCTGCCAAATAAAACCAGAGAGAAATGTATTCATAAATCTTTAAAACTAATTAAATCACAAAACATTCAGCCAGTAAGAAAAGAAAACCTGTAGGATATGTATATGCAATATTATATTAGCTACACATGCAGTAACATATCTGATCACATATACATCTATATATTATGAAGGGTATTGAATGTAAAATTTCATACATTATGATATATTAGTAAATATATTGTCACATATTTTTTTCAATATATGAAAAGCGGAAATTCCGTGTCTATTATTCAATATATTGTAATATATTAACCCAATATATTATTCAGCATATTTTCAAAGATATGTTTAAACCATTTAATATATTGATCAGTCATAGGGAAATATATTTTATTTTCATAAGAGTTTGCAGATGAATGAAGCCATCAGTAGCAAACAAGCCTTGAGACTTGATCATCTGTCCTCACTACTATATATATATCATTTGAAAGCTTGCTAAATGATTTTCAAACTAAATTACAGAGAGACAGTAATTTATCAATTTGCAACTAGAATATTTAATAGGCTACTCATGCATGTTCAGGCCTTTATTTTGAAATAGCGATTGGTAGAAAATCGTTTTCATGCCAACAGTTCAAAAGATAAAACCAATGAAAAAAGGTCTGAAAATGTTTTAAATATAAATAAACAAATGATGGATTATTGATTTGTGATGTGGCGGCGAGATATAACACACATATGTGTTTTTTATGCATTTATTAGAGGTTGAATTCAAAACAAATACTGCCAAACCGCCCATACTACTTCTGATTATGATGTCTACTTGTAAATTGTATGAAAATTATGGAAATATATGGTTCAGATCACTCAAAACATATATGGAAATGGAGACGCCCTTATATGGGCAGTAACAGAGCTCGGCTGTCATCTAGTGAACAAGTTTGGTACTGCGCCCAAACAAAATCTCACTGAAAGCTCATTTTTTTTCATTAACCTAAAATTTGGTCCAAACTTCTGTAACTTGTTTAACTGTAACTGTAAACTGTTTCACTTTCATCATTTTCACTTCTACAATAATCTTCCAAATGTCTTCTTTAAAACAAGAGCAGTTATAGGTGTATATTCTGAAGGATAGTGATTTTCTTGTCTATGCGATAAGAGGAGTGACAGTGAAGGGGTGATGTGCAGTTCAACTCTTCTCTTATGCACTTCTGTATCCGCCACATCTGTTCCTATAAGAGGACTGAATAAATTATTTTAGTGATTTAAATGCTCATGTATTTGACTCTGGAGGATCTGAATCTGTTGTTGTTCTCCTGCAGATCTACAGCCGAAGCCTGAACTCACATCAGATCCTGCAGGAGCTGCACTGACTGGACACACAGTGACTTTGTCCTGTCGCATGGATCCGTCCACTGGAGACTGGGACTCTTACTGGTACAAACACACACTGAACCCTGAGACAGAGAAGAAGAAGACAAACCCCTACAGCCTGAAGATTGACTCAGTGTCTGATGGAGGCCAGTACTGGTGTAGAGCTGGAAGAGGGAAACCAGTCTATTACACACAATACAGTGATGCACTGTGGGTAAATGTTACAGGTGAGAGAGACTGTAGTGTGTGACGCAACAAATACAGATCAGAGACAATATCTACACAACTTCTGAAACTATAAATGCAATAATCTGTGTTTGTACAGAGAGTCCTAAAGCTGTGGTGACGGTACGACCTGATGAACGAGTGTTTAGAGGAGAAACAGTCTCTCTCAGATGTGATATAAAGTGGGCAGGAGACACTGAGTGGACGTACAGATGGGAAATAGAGGGAACCAACAACCAATATAAAAACACTGTCAGCCGAACCTCAACACAAGAGTTGAACATCAGCAGTGTTGATCTCTCTCACAGCGGTGAATACACCTGTACAGGACAGATACACACTCAACGCTCTCAGCGCAGTGATGCTGTTACACTGACTGTATCCGGTGAGTGTGTGTGTGTGTGATCAGCTTCTCCAGCAGTTTCTCTACGGCTCTGTAACTCATGTTGTTTTGTTCAGCTGAAGCTCAGGCATCAGTGCGAGTGTCTCCACAGCCGTGGCTGACTGAAGGAGAATCAGTGACTCTGATCTGTGAGGTTTCAGGCTCCTCTACAGGCTGGACGTTCAGCTGGTTCAGAGATCATGATCATCTGTCAGACAGCAGCAGAGGAGCTGGAGGATCTTACACTCTCAGTCCTGCCGCTCTACAGCACACAGGAGTTTATACGTGCAGAGCAGAGAGAGGACGACCAGCCTATTACACACACAACAGCAGCGCACACACACTGTGGATCACTGGTGAGGGTTTATGCTGGTGCTCATCCGGATCTGTGTGTCACTGCAGTCTCTGTGCTGTCCGTTCTGACTGAGATTTTCCTCTTTTCAGGAGTTTCTGCTTCAGTGTCTCTGGTCCTCAAGCCCAGCAGAGGTCAACACTTCTCATCTGACTCTCTCTCTCTGAGCTGTGAGGATCAGAGTAACTCTGCTGGATGGACAGTGAGAAGATACACAGACAAACACACACAAACTTGTGCAAAACAAACAGGATCTTCATGTGTAATCGACTCTCTCAGCACATCTGACACTGGAGTGTACTGGTGTGAGTCTGAGTCTGGAGAGAAGCGTCGTCCTCGAAACATCACTGTACACGGTGAGTCCGGTTCATAATCATGACATTTGCACTCATTCTAATCTACATTCTAACAAAAAGTCTTTATGCATTTTCCTATTTTCTGTACAGCTGATCGCAGACTGACATCTGTACAATTTTAATAAGTTTTTCCACACATTTCTATGATTGTGATGTTAGATGAACCTGCCCTTAAATGCCACATAAAAGCAAAGCAATCAAGCAATCCATGTTCATGAGACAGTCTCTTCCCATATAAATTTGCAGATCAAGCTGGAAAATGGACCTGATTTTATGCCAGTGGTTAAAAATCTGAACGTCCAACAAACTCTCATGACATTTTGTAACTATACATTTTGGCAAATTGGTTGCTTTCGATTTTATTTCGATAAGGCATATAAAGCTTGATACGACATTCAAACTGATGCAAAATGGTCAAAAGAAAGTTTGCTCCCGCTTCTCGCCTCTTCAAACCCTCTCTAACAATCCACCATTGGAAATAATAGAGCAAAAGTGATCAGATGTGCCAATGTGACAGTGAATAACCAATAAGAAATAAAGAATTAGTGCTAATTTTTTTTTCTTAAAAAAAAAAAATCTAAACAAAACAATCGTCTGCTCATAAAATAGTTGTTTCCTCATGAGATCAGGTTAGACCACACAACACTGGTATCAAAAAGCTTGAGAGGTATAAAGTCAATTCATAACATTTCTTATGATTTGTTTTGCTATATTCTTACTACAGTATTTACAGTATTAAACACACATATCTTGTGTTTGTAGACGGCGAGGTGATTCTGGAGAGTTCTGTTGATCCTGTGATTGAGGGAGAGACTCTGACTCTACACTGTTTACATCGACCTACAAACTCCCCGATCCTCAGCGCTGATTTCTATAAAGACGGATCACTGATCCAGAATCAGACGACAGGAGAGATGAGCATCACTACTTTCTCAAAGTCACATGAGGGTTTCTACTACTGTAAAACAGAGAGAGGACAGTCACTCCACAGCTGGATCTCAGTCAGAGGTTATTTTATTCATGAGCGTCTGATGAGATACGCCACACATTTATATATGAGTCTCTGTCACAATCAGTTAAAGACAAATACAAAGATCTGTCATGAAACTCTAGATGGCGCTGACTGACAGGTCTTTAACTCAGTCTGCAATCACATCATTATCTATAGGGCACAGCCGATTGGTTCCTGCTGTATCCGTAGCCAATGAGCTCGCACGCTTTCAGAAACCCTCCACCTTCCCCAGCTCCACCTGTATAGATCTGCTACGGGTAATTCATGTATTGTGTACAGCATGTGTTACTTGCTCACAGCAGCGTAGCAGATCTATTCCTTCAAGACCAAACATACCAACATTGTCATATTACCATATACAAACACTCAAGAGTTCATGACAGAACTGTGTTTATAGTTTCACATATCTCGCATAACTAGAACTGTCAAATCACATGCTAAATATTCGGAAATATAGTGAAATCAACACCTTATATACAACATCCCACAATTCAATAAAATCAGGAGTGTTTTATTCAGCATTATAATAAAATCTGATTGATAAAGACTTTCCTGTCAAAATCTGAATTTTCATAAATTATTTTTTTCATTTGAAAGCAGCAAAGAATGAATTTCATACAGTTTTTTTCGTACCTCTTAAACATTAAAATGAATAATTTATATTAATATACTATGATGTCCTCATTTACATTGTTGTTCCCTGCATGTCTTTATTTCTTCTGAGGAACATAAATGAAGATATTTGAACTATAAAATAACTATTCCTTTAATACAGAGCTGTAAAGGGGAAATGGTGGTTTGGGTTCCTCGAGAAACTTTCTGAAAGCCCTTGAGATCTCTGCAATGTTGCTCAATAATGTTCTTGTGTTTCTGCTTTTCAGTGTCAGGTCAGATTTCTGTCTTCCACATCCTCAGTTTTCCTCTGGCAGCTTCTCCGTATCTGCTCGCCACAGTCGTGCTGCTTTACAAATGTTACAGAGCGAGAGGTAAAGCTTCTGTCTGATCTCTCTCTCGATTCACATATTCCCTCACTGACGCAAACATTTATGTGTATTTCACAGTTTCATCTGAAGACCAAAGTCAGTACGCCGTCACAGAGGAAGACACTTCAATCTGATATTAAAGAGTTCATATTCTGTCCACATGTTTGAATGTTCTGTCAGCATTTATTTTCCTTTAACATGGTTTGAAAATATTGTAGTTCATTCTTGTTATAAGCTTTATATTTGTCATAAGCTTGTGTTGTTAGTCTATTCTTCAATAGTGAAAGCTTGACAATAATAATGTTGCTTGTTGTTTGAGTAATTATTAATCATACATAAGTTTTATTCTGTATAAATGAATAACTGTTGAAATGAATAAGCGTTTATTAGGTGTTTTTTTCCACATTTATCATTTGTAAACCATCTAATTCAAAAACAAATGTCTTAATGTTTCAGTCATAATTGAATAATAAATCTTTATACATTTAGTGTCTGTAATTAAATCATTTGAAAACATTTCATCATTCAAATTATTTGAGAGTGTCCCTTTAAAGACAGTCAGGAACAAACACAATAAATGTATTTGACAGCAATTTATAACAGACTCTAATACTCAGACTGAGTTGAAACCGCAATACTTGCCTCTGATCAGACTATAATCAAAATACTTTAAATAATTTAATTATTTGTTTATGTTTGGATAGGCTTGACTAAGAGACTAAAAGAGAAGCATTGAGTAAAACTATATAGTAATTCTAATTATTTAATTATGAAGCTCATAATAATTGTTACTCACAGTGGAAATCTGATCCGTCTTTTGTGGAGGAAGATGTGAATGTTGACATGATCATGTCTGTAAATCACAGCATTACTGGAGCACAAGTTTCACATCATCTTCCTCATCTTCCTCTTCTACAGCTGCAGGATCAACAAGTGTTGAGAGTATTTTCAGGAGTGGATTGATCTACAGAATCACTGCTGTCTCTGAACAGTTTCTGTAAAACAAAGAGCGATTGTGCAGAAGAAAAACATTCAAAGCTAAATGTGGAAAATGTTTTGAATTTTTAAAGTACATTTGCTGAGAGTAATTACATTTCATCTTAATCAGAAGTGAAAGGCTTTAACTTTTTTCAGCAATAAACAGAAGGAAGTCCTTCTGACAATATCATCAGTCCTGATGATAGTTTTACTTTTGTACAAGATAATGTACGATCAAAGCTCTTTTCACAGACATTATGTGTGGCTCTTAAAAGAGCCTTTGTGTTGCATTGAGCGGATCCTCTACTTTGAGCTGGTGTATTTGGTGACCGCCTTTGTGCCCTCGGACACGGCGTGTTTGGCCAGCTCTCCGGGCAGCAGCAGACGCACGGCGGTCTGGATCTCTCTCGATGTGATGGTGGAGCGCTTGTTGTAGTGAGCGAGACGAGACGCTTCACCGGCGATGCGCTCGAAGATGTCGTTGACGAAAGAGTTCATGATTCCCATCGCCTTGGAGGAGATCCCGGTGTCGGGATGAACCTGCTTCAGGACTTTGTACACGTAGATCGCGTAGCTCTCCTTCCTGGACTTTCTGCGCTTCTTTCCGCCCTTGCCGGCGGTTTTAGTGACGGCCTTCTTCGAGCCCTTCTTGGGAGCGGACTTCGCTGGTTCAGGCATGATCGCGTTCAGAGAACAGTAACGCTGAATCAATGCAGGAGGAGTTTTATCCACGGCTATATGCTAATTTCAAGAGGGAAGAACGAATCTGTGATTGTGAGTCTTCCTGGAGAAATAGAACGATTTCATTGGTCATTAAACATTCACTGAATTGTAGGCGATCCAATCAGAAGCTTTGAAATGTTAATCACGCCCATCGACAACGACCATCCCCCGTGACTCCATTCCTTTGTTTCATTTTTCCGGAATGAATAAGTGGATTATTGTGAATAAGTTAAGAGTTATTTCATATGCAGAGGATTATATATAATTGTTACATTTATTTAGAAGCAGAAATGGCACATTGTATTTTGCATACGACGTCCCTGGCATACGGTAATCTGCATTAAAATAATAATAATAATAATAACATATATAGGGCCTATATATAACAATAATTCCGAGAGTCTTTAAAACGATGTTTAATTAACTACAAAGCGGAATCGTGAATATAACACAGTAAAAAAAATAAATGTCATTATTTTTATTTGCTTTAGAAATCACTTAACCCTCTGTGCATGGTACATGGTCTAATTATTATTATTATTGTCAAACTTATCTCATGGTAGAAGAACTAAAATATACCAGTCAATGAAAGGTTCATTTGGTTGGAATACAAATATATTATGTTTGTAAGGAAAAGAGTTAGAATTATCTAAATATTGAGTTTGTATTGCACTTATAAGAATAGTAATTCACATACTACATCTACACATTTTATATAGCAACTAAAAAAGGTATAAAACAACTGGCAGTTGATGAGAGTGAGGATGAGGAGTCACACTGCGATGAGGAAGATGAGGTTATAGTGACAGTGAAAATGAAGATGGATATGATAACTTGATTTGATGGTTTGGTAATACTTGTGTTCCACTGTGGTACAATGTTGCCTGAGAGCAACAGCTGGATATGAAATGTTAATTTGTATAATGTAAATTACAAACTAGATAAAAGTGTCTGGTTAAAAAAATTGAAGTTCAATAAATTGATTTTTTTTTTTTTGCTACATAAAAATGTCAAATGTTTCAATTTGCCCCTTTTTGAGGCAACAAACTTTTAAAAATGAAATGTAAGTTCATCTATGAGTTCATATTGAGTCTCTGATCATTTGAAATGAATATAGTAAAAGATAAGTGAAATATCTTATTAATATATTTGTTTACTTTCTTCATATAGAAACAATCACACTGGGCTTGTTGACAAATTGCTGCAAATTAGTTAAAATAGGATGAAAACACTTTCATGACAAAGATTGTTATCTCATATTACAGAAATAATGTTTTTAATAAACTAAAAAAGAATGGAAAATATGTATATAACAAGCTATTTCAAACGCATCACTTGATCAGCAACAGGGATTGTGATGTTGACTGCAGATCGCTGGTCCACAGCTTCTGTGTTTCAGGGTCCTAATGTCCCTCCAGGTTCAGGGTCTGTTAACACACATTAAGGAAACGTTTTAAAAGGTCAGGACTCATTTTCCAAAGTCACTTTATTAACTTACTACTAACCCTAACCCTAACTTAGAGAAGATCTGGCCTTTTGTGATTGTTTCTCCAACCATTTCTTCAGTTCATCGAGTCGAGGCTGTTCTCCTGAGAGCCGAAGCGCTGAGGAGCAAAAACACATTTGATGAGAAACATTTGAGTTTTTATGGAACGAAACTTTATGATAAAAAGTCTGTATATTTCATTCACTGATATGATGTAGAGTTAGACACACAGTGTGTGTGTGTGTGTGTGTGTGTGTGTGTGTGTGTGTGTGTGTGTGTGTGTGTGTGGTGTGTGTGTGTGTGTGTGTGTGTGGTGTGTGAACACAATAACACTGAGAACAATCTCATCAGCACTGATCTGGAGAATATGATGTTCAAGATGAACAGAGCCGTAACAACTTTAATAAATGAGTAGCTAAATATATTAGACTGGATCTCTCTTTTCTTTATCTGTGTATTTCTGTGTAGTTTTGTCTCCTCCTCCTTCATATCTTCTTTCAAACACAGGAAGTGTGTGTGTGTGTGTCACACAGCGCTGTTAGATCTGTCTATTAATGTGACAGTATGGGCTCCAGTGCACTGCCTCTCATCTGTGAGTATTTGATCATATTCTTTATTATCTTCTTTTTAGTTTTTCTCTTTTTTAATACATTGTATTCAGTAACCGACCAGATACAATAATGATTGATGATAATGAATGAAGATGGGATAATATAATGATTGTTGTGTAGGAGACTCTGAATCCACAGTCTTACTTATTGTATTATTTATTGATCAGATTCAATGTGATGTTACGTGTTGATCAGATAAAGAGTTTGATGATGCATTTATCTGTGTGATAATGTGAAAGCTGGAGGCAATGTGTGTGTTTTTGCTCAGTTTTGTTGTAATATCTGTCTTCCCATTTCAAGTATTTGAGATAAATCTGATTTATTTGAGTTATTGTTGAATGATGCTGTATCTTTAAATAATCTCTCCATCAGAGACTCAGAGAGTTTGAGAACAGAGACCGAACACACAATCAGCTTCTCGATCACTTCTCTTTCTCTCTGACTCTCTTATTGAGAAATAACTGCAAACATTATTTGAAAACTTAAATTTCATTGTCATTCTGTGGACAATCAGTTTATCAAACAAAGTTGAGCTTTTCTCAGAACTAACTTCTCTTTTCTGAGACATGTTTCAGTTATTTATAACCAGTTCGCCTGCTCTGCATATTTAGTTGTTGGATGAAGTCAGTTCACACGTGTGTCAGAATAACCGCAGGTTTCCAGAAGAAGTTCATCACGTCGACATATGAACATGTTCCACCAATGCTTGACAACCAGACTTGTGTTGTCCTTTTAAACATATTGATTTATTCATGTTTTGCAAAGCTACATGTGAACAATAATCATACATTTTGCATTTCCATTTTGCATGTGGATCACTCATTGTCAAATTTAAACTATCATCTGCTTGACAAAAAATGTGTGCCACTGCCCACTGACATGCTTTTAAAGCTTTAATTTTCCCATTTGTGGGCCTTAAAACACCTTAAAATGCACGTGTAGATCAAGAAAATCAAAAATTCCCCCGAACCTTCCTAAGATCACTTTTGGGACCTCAGTAGGCTATTTAAAACTTCCTGCATATGACCCTGGGTGGAGACCATTTGTGAAAAAAATATTTCAATAGCTGCTCCCATATTAAATATTGGCTCAATCACTGTTATAAATATGAGGGGGTCACTGGACATGTTTTTCCCTGTAAGGGTCCCTGGCTCCAAAATGTTTGAGAACCCCTGAGAACACTGCAGTGCTCTTTAATTAACATATATTGTTAAAATAACACCTCTGTATTTTACACCGTCCCTGGAAATTTAACACTAATGATTTTGCTGTGTACTACTACTACTACTACTACTAATACTAATACTAATAACATCAATTACACACAGAATGTGCAGTCTTTGAGTTTTCTGAGCTTCTAAAAACAAACTTCCCAGGAGGACTTTAATGCACCATATGGTCCTAAACCTATTGATATTGCACAATGTTGCCATGAGGCAACAAACAAAAAAACACTATTTTAGTAAATAAATAAAAACAATCAAACATACTACTTTACATGCTGATGCTCATGCATTTATTTATTTTATTTAAAGTTATTTCAATTTAAACATGTTAAAAAGGTTTTTTTTTTTTTTTTTTTTACCAATTGATGGCAGGTCACATGTGGCTTTGCTTCCTGAAATGAAGCTCCACCCCCAAACTAAAGGCCACACCCACTTCAGCCCCTCATTTCACTGAACAGACATGTCAGGTGATAATTAGGCTATATATATATATATATCAGCTATATTTATTTAAATTTTACTTTTGATATATTGCAAATATATTGATTCATTTTTAATGTGGTTTAAGGGCTTTTTCACACTCGTTTGTTTGAGAGACTGCAAGCGGTCGACACATTAAAATACTGTGGTGTGAATATGGTTTGTTTTTTGGGTAATTTTAGGAGGAACTGAGATCATTTAGTGTTGATATATGTATTATTTCTGGCCGAGGCGAGAGCTCTTGAAGTGCTGAAGCAAACGAGGTGTGAAAATGCTCTCAGACCAGAAGCATGAGGTCACTTGCAGCAGGTTTTCTTTCTGGTTGTGGTTCATTTCATCTGCAGGCTACTCTATGTCCACATTATTTTACTATTAAGTCAAAATTAGGGTGTGCACGAATATTCAAAACTGTTATTATTATTTGAAAACGAAATTACTAATAAGTATGTACGGCCAGTAAAGCAATTAATAACATTCTCAGTGAATCCATGATAAATCCCAAGCACCAACTCACAGTTATAATTAAATGCACTGGGTGGCGCTGTGGAGCGTGTTAACAAATGGATTGTATTTGATCACATCATTGAATCTATCAGTGAATCAGTGAATCGACTCTCGTATCAGTTCACGAGTCCTGTGACGTCATTGTGTGTGATGATGTTAAATGCTGGAGAATCAGTTTTCATCTGAATGAGCATCAGAACAGAAAAACACTTTCAGTTCATGTAGAATAAACTCTAGACATGTGTCAGTGTGTGGTTTACATTGTGTTGAATGAATGGAAAAGCTTCATATCTGTGTTTCTTCTGCTTTTAGTGCTGATGTCCCTCGTTCACTCTGGACTCAGTCAAGGTACTGTCCGTTACTGCAGTAAATTATAATTATGTTTTAACTAATGTGAATTGTGTTGTAGTATTTACATGATACATTAGGATCACACATTTTTCTCTTTGCTGATGTTTTATGTTTGCATATTTCACAGAATCATCTGACTGTAACTTATGGTGCAAAACATTACAGAAATCTGCTATTTATTCAATCAATCAAACATGCATTGTAAAATAGTTCAGTCAGACTTTATCTCCCTTCAAGCAGACACAAGTGGTTCTCTTGCTATGGTTAATTTTCTCCAAATCCACCGTGATAACTAAACACAGTATAAACAACAAAATACAGAAATCACATCAGCACACAAGCAAAAGCGAGCGCAACTGATGTAATGCCATTTTTACTGACACAAAATACAGACAAATAAAACAAAATACCTCGTTAGCACATTATTTGAAAAGATTTAATGACAATCCCTATCAAGGGAGCGGAGCGTCCTCACGGACAACTTCTCGCAATGCTCACAGGCAGTCCCCTCGAGAACTTGAACATGCTCCACTCCCAAAACAAGCTGATGTGTGTCCCCACTCGTGATATAACGTGGGCAGGGAACAACACAACGCTTGCACTTTTTTGCCATAAAATATACATGTAGCCCCTAGGGGGCCTTTTTGTACCAGTCACAAGTAACCAACAATCTGAACTTTAGATGTTTACAATCAGGCTATCCCAATAAAGGGAAATAAAAGGAGAGAGGGACTGGAGTATTATAAAAAATAAAAACAATTTTATTCAAGTTAGACACACACATAAAAAACAGACATTAGGCCTCTGGGCAACAAAATCAGGGACAGGGACAACAAAGTGCAAAATCAAAGTGTTTGAATAAATAGCACTCAATAGAAATTCAGCAAGACTCAAACACACACAGAATAAATACAGCACATCACAAATCACATGCACACAGAAGCAAAAAAATAATATTACACTCAACAAACCAGTAACCACACAACAAAATTGTTACCACGGCATTGAATAACCACACAAACACCAGGTCAAACTACAAAACAATACAATAGTCTGAATCAAATCAGATCCATGCCAACCATGTTTTCACAAGGAGGCTACAAACACATGTAAGCATGAACTCACATCAACTCGTACAACCAACCAAGATTCCAAGGAACCAAGAGTCTGCAGCAAAACACTGATCAGAGAAACCACCAGCTTGCTGGATTAAAGGTGCAGCGCCAAACGACCACCACCTGATTCAATGAAGGTGCAATTCCCGCTGCCTACGTCCTACCCGCTACACATATATTGCAACTTGACAGACAACAATAAATAAGACAAGGACAGATACAGAGAGCGCTTCGCTGAAGACTCTATGGCAAGCCGTTTTAGCATTTAAACCTTTGTCCTGACGCTGAGGGATGGATGTATGGATATCTATCTATACAGATGTACAGACCAGTGGCGGCTGCTGGTCTTTCAAAGAGGGGAAGCTCATTTTCAGCCTACATCATAAAAATGGTCCAAAACTTCCATCAAAATATGTGTATCGTGATTGTCAAAACATTAGGTAATTAAACAGAATTTTATTAAGTTTAGTAAAAACATGTGACAATGTTTACATGGTACAATGACTGTAGACTACTGATTTTATTGCTTGACACACGATTTCATTTCAATTCAATTTTATTCTTTTGATTTTATTCGGATCTTGATTCAATATCGATTCATTTGGATAAATATTAGGTAGCCTAACCTACATTCATTTTTTTTCAAGAAAAAAAATCTCATCTAATGCTGTAAACATACAGAGAGCCCTGTCAGCTGGTATTATTATTAAAGGTTAAATAACAACTCAAATTAAATATAATACAAATATAATATAAATATGTCATACAGTGCACATATTTAGCAAAATACTCCTCTCTGTAGCTAATTTTTCTAGCCAACTAACGTGCAATGGTTATTAAATGGCTTTCTTGATCCTGAGATAATGTACGTTAAACCTAAACGTTGTGACATTTTTCTCCAGCTGTGTTATTGACCTCTTTCCGCGTTGAAAAACACTGATTGCTCGATATTAAGTATTAGGCATATACATTTTGGTAAGTTGTACTGGATCTTTCAACATGCTGGTTCGTGTTTATTTATTATTTACTGGTTGTAAAGAGTGAGAGATGATCTGTCACGTCACATTTACAAGTGCTAAAGCGATATTTATTGTTTGAATTTCGTAATACAAATTACAGAATCGGAGAGCTGAGAATTTGCTTATCAAAAGTAACCTTCTCTTTGTTGTATGTCAGTGTCAGTGTCCTCTTTGCTTCGCGATTTTTCCCTGCGTGAGAAAAGCATTTTTCGGTTTACTTTTCACTGAGCTCGAATAGCTTCAGCTATTGGCAGAAATTCTGTCAATCAAAAGGAGATGACAGACCCTCTAATCACCACGCAGACGCCCGGAGTCCGGGCCCGCCCACTTCTCCATTCCCCCCAGAGACGCTGAGCGTCCGTGGGCGGGACATAATCGCAGCATTTATCCAATGACCGTCTAGTTTCGGAGCACTGAAAAAAACTGTTCAAAGCAGCCCCATTGAAGTCAATGGACGCTCGGCTTCAACAGGGAAATGCACTGTGACGCCACGGGAATGAATGAGAAGGAAATCGAGTCAGCTGACCAGCTGCTGATTCTGAACGAACTCGTCTTCGAGATGAATGTGTTCTAAAGCATTTTTAGTCAATAAAATGTTAACAAAATAGTACATATATTTGACCATTAATTGTTGACATTATAGGGGAAGCCGAGCTTCCCTTGCAGTCTTAAAGAAATCGCCACTGGTACAGACAATATCAAACTATACAGATAAAATAGTACTGAATTATGTGTGTTACACACAAGTGTTACAACTAACCCCTCTGTCTGTTACAACTAACCCCGCATATGGGGTAAGTTGTAACATTTGCACTTCTGTCACTTTCAGTGCAACTGTACAAAAATGGATGTGTATGTTTCTTGTGTAAAAAAAAAGATTAATCTGACCTAATTATTTCTTAAATAATTGAGCCAGAACCGAAATGCGTTAGGCTGTGCCCCGCTCTCCCCTACTCTCCGCTCATCTTCACAAGTATAAATGTAGTAAAACATGTTTTTCTAGGTGTAAGCTCCCTAAGGGTGGACGGAGCGAGACGTGTTGCCCCGCCTTACTGTGTTGTCCCGCCCCAATCGTCCCGACTGCACTCTGGGGTTAAGCCTTGCACTTTCGCCTGGCTCCTCCGCGCGAGTCTCCGCTGCCTGCGCGCACACCTCCCCAAACGGACGAGGCATTTATACCTGACGCGCTCGCCGTTGTACTATTCTGTGAAACGACAGGGGGCGCCTGTTGAGCATCCGAGTGCGCCATTCACCTTAACTGGCGTGTAGGAAAAACAAAATGAAACGTTGCTTAGTGCGGTTTATTTAGCAACCTTTACTTGAACATAAACTCAGTTCACTCTTCTTCTCAACTTAGAAGGATTTGACGTAAAACGCAACGTCATCACGTACAAAACCGTATACCTCCAAATAAAACGATACAGGTAGTCAATACCGTAATACAATGTATAAGGGTGCAATACTTTTAACACCCCCACTCACTCTTAGCCCATTGTATTTTTCAAAACAACAAAATAAACATTAAATAAAATTTTATCCTTTACATAAAATTAGTGTTTACATATATTTTTACACTTTTATGTTCCAAATCCACTTCTGCTTGGTGGCTGGCTTTGTCATTATGTCAGCAACCATTGTCTCTGTAGGACAATATTACAAGATAACCTTGCCATCATTTACAATTTCTCTTATGAAATGGTATTTGATATCAATGTGCTTGCATCTTTGCCTACAGATTGGGTGTCTGGCTACTGCAATGGTACCTTGGTTGTCTTCGTACACCTTTGTTTGTGCATATTTGTACTGTATGTGTCCATACTAGAGGTCTGCACTCTAAAAACTCCTGGGTTATTTCTTCAACCCATTTTCTGGGTTATTTGTGTTGGGTTAAAATTATGGGTTATTTTTTCAGAGAGTACCCATTTTCTGGGTTATAGGGCTAATATTTTGACCCAATTCCTGGGTTGTTTGAGTTTCTGGGTTATTTTTCAAAGAGTAACCCATGTTCTGGGTCCCCCCTCGGCCCCTCCCCCTGCAGTTGTTCTGGAATTTTCTCACAGCAGACATTTGAAATAACCGACACTTCGCGCTCGATCCGTTTTGGCCTGTGCTTCTTCGGTGCAACTTCGTCGTGTATTCAAGGTAAGCGAGTATTTTCAGTGTTGATATAATGTAATATTTTCTGTGTCCATGTCCCCGTTGCTAGTTTAGCACCATTTGCTGAAAAAATTACCATGGCTACGTTGAGACTAAAGTTAGTGTTAGCTGTGGTAACTTAATTGTGGTTGTCATGTAGCTACGGTAACGTTATCGCGAAAACATCTAACTTAACTAGTTTAAAGTCTGTGTAAAGTCAAAATAAATATGTGTTTTGAGTTTGTCAGACTAAAGAAGAAAGTGTAAACCACCCAGACAATTTGAATGATTAAAAATAACGATAGGTTCATGAAATTAGGTGACAAAATGGTTGAAATGCTTTTTACACACTGTTGAGAAATACGTTACATTTATGACCTAGGCTATTTAATGTGTTTAGAAGAAAATGACTGAATTCACTTTACACGGTCTTTAAATTCTATTTTTCATAACATGTGCTGTACTTATCTCATTGTTATAATAACGGCAATAATACGGTAACGTTAGCTAACGTTACAGTGCAGCTAACTTAGTGGCGACGTCGTGCCCATAGACAGTATATAAACGGGTCGTGCCGCGGCTAGAGCGACGACACAATCGTTGAGTTATGTTTACCAGCTGCGCCGTGCTTATCATATTATACAGTGCTCTACTGGCTGAAGTAAAACCTGTTAACCTTTGCAAGTGCGCCGGCGCACTGAAGCGTTAGCTATTTGGTTAAATAGTTCAAAGTTACTATCAGATTTAATGTTATTACCGTGACAAACTATACATCATTAAAAATATATGACTCAAGTTTCAGTATTTGACCACTATTGTATTCTGAGAAACTTATATTGACAGTTATGTCTTAATTTGTGTCAGAAGTTATGAAAAAATTAGTCCTTTAATATGAATTATGATCGTCAGCCGCTCTCATTCAAAAAAAATAAAATCCTGTGCTGTTGTCATGACAGCGCTTGACAAAACAACGTGCCTCAGGGCTTTTAGCTCAAAAATGTGCATATTTGGAGAAATATTGATAGATTCTCATAGGTTTACATCAGAGTTCTATAGACAGGAATAATATTTATTGAATTTATACCCAAATGTGTCGATGTAATAATTATGAGCACTGGATACTCTGATGTACTGTGTTTTCAATCCATAAGAGCAGCCTGAGGGAGCCCTATGCACATGTAGTCCATATATGGTACACAGGAAGAAGTCATAATCATGTGACATTCTAGGACGTCCCTGACATAAACAAAGCTAACAGAGATCGCTGTAACATGCAGATAAAGACGTTGTGAAGACAATAAACATGATTGCAATGATATTTGATTGACCTGTGTTCTTCGAGCCATGCCAGGTATTTTCATAATAATAGATTATATTTATAATGTAATGCTAATGGATATAGACTTTATCATCGTGCTGAATACTATAAAAATAATATATTGTTAGTCTAATTTTTTAATCTGAAGCCCAATCAGATCACAGAAGGTTATTTAAAACAGCCAGTCGTTAGTAATTATAATGCAGACAAAAGAAAAGCATATTTTATGCTTTTTTTTTTTTATCAAATATTTTTTATTTTCTTTTGAACAAATTTAAATTTAACAGACAAAACAAAGAACAAAGCTCAGCACAACATAGATCTGGACAATATTCATAACATAAGACACAATACAAATAAAACTGGTTAATCTATAGCGATGCGATTCAATATAGATGCAACGGTAGAGTTGGTAAAGCGAAGATAAGGAGTCCAAATATTTAAGAATCGTCCTTTTGTGGAATGAAGAAGGCAAGTTAAGTATTCCAAAGGAAAAAGTTCCATGATGAGTTTATGCCAAGATGTTTTAGAAGGTGGTTTGTCGCTGATCCATGACAGGAAAATATTCTTGCGTGCAGCATAGGTGAGGATATCATATAGTCTGCCTGAACCAGGACTGATTTTACTGTCTCTATATCCCAAGAGAAGCGAGACAGGATCACAGGACAAAGCAGTTCCAAATATAGCGCTCATATCTTTCAGGACCTCTTGCCAGTATAACTGAATTTTAGGACAGTACCAGACACAATGAGTATATGTACCCACCGCTAATTTGCATTTAAGGCAATCAGGAGAGGTTTGAGGATACATTTTATGTCTTTTGCTAGGAGATATTTGCAGTCTGTGAATAATCTTAAACTGTAACAACCTGGCGCGATTACAGACAGATATCCGTTTTGTTTGGTTACAAATGACCTCCCACTTCTCCTTGTCAATAGCTACGCCCAAATCAGTTTGCCATGTTAGTGCTACATCTGAGACTGCCAGTATGACAGATGTCTGATTAAGCACATTATAAAAAGAAGTAATCACCTTCTTAACTGGACCTTTGAGCAGTAATTTCTCTATTAGAGATAAAGAGGCTTCAGAAGCAAATGTAGTTTTTTTAAATATAAAATCTCGAACTTGGAGATATCTAAAAAAATGAGAGCCAGGGAGGCTATATTTAGCCTGAATTTGTTCAAATGAAGATAAGGAGGATCCCACAAACAAATCACACATCTTTTTAATTCCTTGGCGTGTCCAAATATCATAACCTACATCTGTCATGCCTGGCTCGAAGTCAGGGTTTCCTTGTATTGGGGAAAGCAAAGGAGTCAGTAAAGATCTTCCCTCCAACTTACGCACTGCAAACCATGCTTTAACAGTATTGACAACTATAGGATTGTTATTGCACAAAGCCCTAACAGATTTTATATTCTTACAGGACAAAAGACCGAGCAATGAGCAGTGAATATGAAACTTTTCTAGACATAACCAGACAGAGGTGGGATCCTCCTTCACCCATTCGGCTACAAACCTCAAATGTGATGCTAGTTGATACAATCTGAAGTTAGGTACATCCACCCCCCCTTTTGACGTAGGTAACTGTAACTTTGAGAATTTAAGCCTGGGTTTTCTTTTATTCCATATAAATTCACTCAACCAGCTATTAAGTAGCTTCAGTACTTTGTTTGAAAGTAGTAAGGGAATCATCTGTAAGGGGTACAGTAATCTAGGAAGAACGTTCATCTTAAGAATAGATACCCTACCAAGCAAAGATAAGGGAAGAGAGCACCACCTATGTAAATCTCTTTTTATGACATCTAGTAGAGGAGTAAAGTTAGCTTTAAACAATTGGTGAAACATAGGGGTGATATGAATACCGAGATACACAAAACCAGACAGGGACCAACGAAATGGAAAAGGTACAAGAGAGTTAGTCCTTCCTCTGAGGGCCCCCAGAGGCATCGCAAGAGATTTCGAAAAGTTTATTTTGTAACCCGAAAACGTTCCAAATTGGTGAATTAGTTTGATGAGACGAGGAATAGTTGAAGCTGGTTCTGATATATATAATAAAATATCATCCGCGTATAATGAGATTTTATGTTGAGTGTCCCCAGTGCCAATTCCTTTTATTAATAAGTCTTGCCTGACGGCCGCAGCCAGAGGCTCAATCGCCAGGGCAAAGAGGGAGGGGCTGAGAGGACAGCCTTGGCGCGTCGAGCGGTAAAGTGAGAAACTGTTAGACCTACAACCATTAGTGATAACTGAAGCTAAGGGGTTATTATACAGCAATTTAATCCACCTTATAAATGTTTCTCCTAAATTAAATTTATGTAAAATATGATGCAGATAAGGCCACTCGACACGGTCGAAGGCCTTCTCCGCATCCAGTGAGATAATTAGACTTTCGATATTATGAGTTTGACATATATTGATAATATTTAAGAGCCTTCTTACATTGTGGCTAGAGTTTCTCCCTTTGATAAATCCCGTCTGGTCTTCCTTGATTATGACAGGTAAAACTTTTTCCAGTCGGAGCGCTAGTATCTTAGAAAGTAACTTAAGATCCTGGTTTAACAAAGCGATAGGCCTGTAATTAGAACAGTGATCTGCGTTCTTGCCCTTTTTAAGGATAACTGTGATGTCTGCCTCTCTCAAAGATTGAGGCAGAGAGCCGGATGTAAAAGAATGCTCTAACATAGCCAAAAAAGGTTCCAACAGCACGTGGTGGAACTCTTTATAAAAATCGCCAGTCAAGCCATCTGGCCCGGGAGCCTTCCCTGACTGTAATGTTTTAAAGGGTAACTAAACACTAAACCAACTTTTTTTAGTTAATGATCTGTACGAATGGAGCTTCATAAATGCTGTTCATTGATTCGAGTACTTTTTTTAACATTTGAGTATAAAGTGTTTTAATTTTCAAATATATGGTGTAAAAACGTCTGAGTGCTGCCCTCTTCAGGTTAAACGGAATCTCCTGAAGCAGGGGTACTCTCTGACGTAGGGTACTCTCTGACGCTGCGAGCTCACCACGCCCCTGGCAGCCGCTGGTATAAAAGCATCTGGTTCCGTCAACACCAGAGCGAGTCAGGAGCTGGAAATTGGAATTACGAGTATTGAAAACGACCAGGATAGCGTATTTTAGCATCTAGTTAGCATAGCATTTATAGTTATTTAGATTATTTCGTGTAGCCTAGGTAGTTATTTAGCATAGTTGTTAGTGTTGTTAGAAGCATAGTTAGTTAGTAGCATAGTATTGCATCAGTTAGGATGTATGTGTCTGTGTTTAGTACAGTGGTTAGGCTGGTATAGGTGTAGTGTTGCCGGTAGCAACAGCACTGCTGGACTGCATAACTTCCCACCAGACTTGGAAATTAGGCGCCAGTGTTTACATGCACTTGTGTGCCAAACGCTGCTCTTCCCGCATGGACTCCACAACCGCCGGCGCGTTTTGCTGGATATTTTTTTTCACATAGCGGCAAAATATGCTTAACGTAGGTCAATAGTAATAATAATCCACTCAGATACTGGACCCATTCTCTCTTGCGCGGCTGCTTCGCTAGCATCGTCGGATGCCGATCGCGAGGCGGGAGTTAATGCGATGCGACACCGCAGTTTGAGCTAGCGGCTCGAATTGATATGGTTTTAGCTCTGTGTCCACAGACAATTCCTCCACTTCAGGTGAGAAAAGTCCTCAACTTTAAATGACCGCTCTGTTGCAAAGCTACTTGCGTCACTCTCCATCTTAGCGAGTCTGACAGCAGCTGTCAGTCACTGCGGGTCTGTCAATCACCCGCTCAGCCCCGCCCTCGGTTCGTCCGTTGGGCTCTGCCCACTTTTCTAGCATTTTTCAAATATTGCCAGTGGGTGGAGTCAGGCTCTGACCAGGGGTTTAGTTACCCTTTAAGTGCTAACAAGGCCTCATTTTTAGTAATAGGTGCATTCAATTCAGCCTTCTGAGCTTCGGAAATAGTAGGGAGAATTATTTGAGACAGAAAAGCTTCCATTTCCACAGAGGCCCCAGGAGGGTGATCTGATTTATAAAGTTGCGAGTAAAACTCTCTGAAAATATTATTTATGTTTTTATTATCAAAATAACGAATACCGGCAGTGTCAACTATTGAGGTGATTATTTGAGGATCTGACTCGACTTTAGTCAAGTAAGATAAATACTTGCTGGGTTTATTACCAAATTCATATAGTCGTTGTCTAGAAAAGAGAATAGCGCTCTTAGCCTGTTGAGTTAACAAAGCGTCTAATGCGGCTTGTAAATCGCATTTATTTTGTAATAATAATGGGTCAGATGATGAAGTTAACGTTCTTTTAATATCCTTTAATTCTTTCTCAAGCTTTGACTGGTGCTCCAATTGCCTACGTTTCTTAGAGGCAGAATAGCCAATTACTAAACCTCTGATATATGTTTTAGAAGTCTCCCAAAGTAGAGAGGAGTCTTCAGTGGACTGCAAATTTATATCCATAAAGATTTTAAATTCACTGGTCATATAGGACACAAATTTCTCATCTCTTAGAAGGCGCGAATCAAATCTCCATCGCCTACTTCCTGCAAAATGTCCAACAGTAGTCAATTTCAGACATACCATAGCATGGTCACTAACAACAATGTTCCCAATCTCACAAGATGAGACATATTGTATGAGGGATTTCGGGACAAATAAATAATCTATACGAGTGTGGCATTTATGAGGGGGGGAGTAAAATGTAAATTGTTTGTCGGTTGGGTGTAAAGTTCGCCACACATCAAGAAAGCTCATCTCATCACATATCGCGGATAGGGCACTGGCCTGGCTCGTTAAAGCAGAGCTACGCGAGGGATGCCTATCGATTACGGGGTTGAGCAAGCAGTTAAAGTCACCCCCTACTAAAGCTACAGATGACGATATTTCTGTGAATCCTAAAAATGCTTTTGCTAAGAAGTCAGGAGAGTAATTAGGTGGGCAGTAGAGATTCATCAAAGTAGTTTCTTCTCCCTGCAAGATACCCTTAATAATGACATATCTTCCATATGTGTCCTTGACACACGTCTTTAAATGAAATGGTACTCTCTTACTTATAAGTATTACAACACCCCTACTGCTGGTGGTAAAAGAAGAAAAGTAAACCTGACTAACCCAACCATATTTCAATCTAAGATGTTCACTATCATTAAGATGTGATTCCTGAAGCAGGGCCACATCAACTTTCTCCTTTTTTAGTAAAGCAAATACTTTTCTTTGTTTAACCTTGCCTCGCAAACCCCTCACGTTCCATGAACAAAATATGACGTTGTTATTTGACATAATCAAGATTATTGATATAACATGCAATTAAACCTTGAACGATAAAGCAATTTCGACAACCTGAGTATGCGTCATAAAATACAAAAAACAACCAGATCAGTGCTGAGCGTAACAACCAATTAAACCTCACTAAACAAGAAAAAAAAAACGGTAAAAGACAATGGTAATAATAAAATAAAAAATAAAAAGAAGAGAAAGAAAAAAGTAGAATTGTAAAGTACAATAGCAAACTATAACATAAAAGTTCTTTTGAGGGGAGACCTCCCCCAGGTTTTATGGGGGCCAACTTCTTAAAATGCGCCCGAAAAAGGTGCATACATTTACCAGAACTGATACAAAACGTGGTAGGGGTCAAAGCAAGCGCCCACGAGTAAATATGTGGTAAAATCTTGCTGCAGATCACTTTCTTAATCTATATTAGTAATATAAACACATGCAAGCGGGTTACGAGCATAAATGAGGTCTAAAACACAACAGGGACTGACTTCCAGTCTTCATATGTGAAAGCACACATTGTATAACCCACCGCGTCAGATAAATGCTCCTCAATCCTGCTTTGCAACACTGGACACAAAAGAAAAAACATCGGTCGGCGAAAGGAAGATTTTCTTCATCCCGTTGAACGACACCTGTAGCTTCGCTGGGTAGAGCATGGAGTATTGTGCTCCTATATCTCTGAGACGTTTTTTAGCCTCCACGAACTCCTTTCGCCTCCGCAGCACTGCAGCAGAGAGGTCATTGTAGAAAGAAATCCTCTTGCCGCCCATAGTAATGTCGCCCTCAGCTGCTTTCTGCCGCGCCGCCGCCATCACTCTCTGCTTATCTGGGAACGAGTGGAATCTGACAATGACCGGACGCGGCCGCTGGCCGTCCCCGGGTTTGGGTGCGAGGGAGCGGTGTGCACGTTCAAGCTTGACACGCCCACCCTTCATATCAACGCCGAGGAAAGTTGGCAGCCAGTTTTCAAAAAAAACTACAGCATTCTCGCCCTCTGTGTTTTCAGGGATATTAAAGATACATACATTCTTTCGCCGTCCCCTGTTTTCCAGGTCGTCAATATGGTCTGCGAGGACTTTGACTTTCTCCTCTAGGGCCTGTGTTTTAGCCGCGAGAGGCTCGGTAGCCGTTTCTAGCTGTAGTACTCTGGCTTCTGCTTCGTCCAGGCGCACATTAGCTCTTGTTAGCTCGGTTGTGTGCGACGCGACTGTCTTCGCCAAAGGATCCAGCTTTTCGCTGATTTGCAGCATGATCTTTTTTGTCATTTCCTCAAATGCTTTAGCGAGCCCGGGCTCCAGTTCAGGTTCAGACGGGTTGCTGCTGTCCTCGACGTCTTGTTCGCGGTGTTGAGCTAAAACTGTAGCCGAGGTGTCCGTAGCCTGTTGATCCAATTTGACGTTCTTTCGCTTATTGGAGGGCATTGTTTCGTGTTGTTTAATCCAAAAGTGTTCCAAAGTCATAATACAGCGTCAGCATTTGCAAAAAGAAAGAAATGTCTAATGGAATATTGCAAAATGTTTGGGCGCCCGCGGAACTCCCGAAAACACGTCTGTCTCCTATGCCGCCATCACGTGTCTCCTATTTTATGCTTTTAGTACAAAGGGTTCAGTTTAAAGAAGTTGAAGCGGGTCAAGTCTTCGAATTGTTGCTAACCTCTATATTGCTATGTTTTCTCCAGGTCATTTTAAATGGACAGCTTTGTCGCTGATGTGCCAACTGAGTGGCGGCTGTCTGAGCTGATAGAGAATTTTAAAGGTGAGCATTTTACTCTTACTACCCTTATATCATCTCTCTATACCTAAAAAAAATTCTTTAATTGGGCTTAAATGTGTCGGTGCAAGATTCTGTGAAAGTCACAACTTCTTCGACAGTGGAGTATGCATATAACCCTTATAGTTAAAAGATACTTGTGCCTTGTCTTTAAGCTGTTATGCATAAGAATAGGCCAGATATTCACCTTTGCATTAATGTCATTACACTTGTTAATGAAAGAAAATATGGACAGTAGTATAGACTGTCATTCACACTAAATGGGCAATGCTGCAAAATAACCACATTAGTTAACTAGGAAATTGGGCCACGTTAAAAAACAACAACACAACATTCCCTTAAAAGTGATTATTTTTTTAGCTTTATAATCAAAGAGTGTCTGGTGAGTGGTTCACAATTGTCTCGACTTATTAGTAATACTCATGTTGTCTTGTTTTCTGTCTTTCAGATGAAGACATGGATGAGGAGGCATTTCTTCTCTTAGATGAGGACACTATCAAAAATCTTGTCCCCAAAGTTTGTCCCAGGCTTAAATTCCTAAAGCTCTCCAGAGACTTTAAAGGAGAATTACGGCGAAAAATGAACCTAGAGGTAATTAACACATGGTTACCGAGTCGATCGTTCTTTGGGATTTGTTTTCATGATAATCGAATGTAAAGAGTTTTATCTCTAAAAACTGATTAGCTTATAACGCTATATCGAATATAAGTAAAAATAAATTGTTAGTTAATACCACTAACAAGGCTCAAAATAGCCTAACACTAACACGGTAGCATAATGAGGGTCCCTACATGCAAACCGAAGCATTGAGAACTTTGTAAGTGTACAGACAGTTTAAGAAGAAGATACTTTATAAAGACAGTACATTACGCGTATACAGGCAGGAGCCATCTTGGAAAACAGACTCGACCAGTCGAGCCATGAACGCCGTGCTAAGACAGCTGGACTGTGACTTTAACCTATAGACCAGCTCACGTAGCACGGCGTTCGTGGCTCGACTGGTATGTACTGTCTTTATAAAGTATCTTCTTATTAAACTGTCTTTACACTTACACAGTTCTCAATGCTTCGGTTTGCATGTAGGGACCCTCATTATGCTACCGTGTTAGTGTGAGGCTATTTTGAGCCTTGTTAGTGGTATTAACTAACAATTTATTTTATATATATACTAGCGTTATAAGCCAATCAGTTTTTAGAGATAAAACTCTTTACATTCTATTATCATGAAAACACATCCCAGAGAACGGTCAACTCGGTAACCATGTGTTATTAACCCCTAGGTTCATTTTTCGCCGGAATTGTCCTTTAAAGGACAAGTTCTGTATTTTACACTTAAAGCCCTGTTTTCAGATCTTTTCTGATGAAATAGAACGGTTAAGATTGAAATTTGGACACATGCTGCTGCCCCGAGAATTTTTGGTTTCTGTGGTAGCACCCCCACCTCCACAATGGCTGCATAGGTGCACTGGAACAATCCTACGGTTAACTACGATAAAACCTGTTGGAAAGCATCTTTTGCAGCGATTTTCGTGTGAGCATATCTGTGAACACCCCTGACCACTCGGTAAGTTTCACGTCTTTGTAATCTTAACCGTTTTATTTCATCAGAAACTATCTGAAAACAGGGCTTTAAGTGTAAAATACCGAACTTGTCCTTTAAGCCTTAAATTCAATCCAGTTATTGAATGTTGTCGAATGTTTGAGTTGTTTATTTTTCTATTTTTTCTTTCCAATATTGTTATTACAGTCTGACCTAAAATAAATATGAAAATAAATATGTCCAAGTGTGTGTGTTTTTTTTAATATATATATATAGTTTAATTTAATTTAATGCAATAAAAATGTAAAAGTGCTTGAAGTGTATAATATAATTTAAAACAAAGTTTTATTTTCTGAAATAAGGCATACTGGCATAGTAACCCAAGTTAGGTTATTTTTGACCCAACTCCTGGGTTAAAAAAGGGACCAACTAATTTCTGGGTTATTTAAACCCAGATATTTGGGTTGTTCTTTTGACCCAGAAGTTGGGTTATATTAACTACAATGTTGGGTTGTTTTAACCCAAAATTTGGGTCAGGTATTTAACCCAGAAGTTGGGTCAAAAAGAATAACCCAATTTTCTGGGTTGAAATAACCCAGAAATTAGTTGGTCCCTTTTTAACCCAGGAGTTGGGTCAAAAATAACCCATTATGGGTTATTTTTGACCCAGGAGTTTTTAGAGTGTGCACGGGCTTTAAACTGAAGCCCGAACCCGGCCCGTACCCGCGATCATTTAACCCGACCCGACCCGACAATTACATTTACATATTAAGCCCGAACCCGACCCGAACCCGAGGTCCATTCTGTTTCTCACAGCAAATACCATTTTTGCAATATGCTGGACATATTAAACAAATACATGTCGGCGCAGCGGCCAGCATCAGGACAGCAGTGAGAGAAAAAAACTTTTAACCAATTACGTGGAATGCTTCCAGATTGCAGCTTTTCCTGAACTGAACATCATTTGGAACTGTCATAAGTTTTCCCTCAGTAATTTATTGCTTTATCAGACTCATGGTTCGCTTGTTCTCGTCTGCTGTCTGTCTGTATTGTGACTGAAATAGCGCGCGAGAGCGGTAGCACATGCGCAAAACAGTTTTGTGATATAAATGATATGATAAAATAAAACAAATAATTAAAAAAAATTATAGGCCTATATATGTATAATTATCATTATATTTGAGAGAGAGAGCCTGTACGTGTGTCTGTGTGTTTGCATATATTGCACATCTGCGGCTGCGCACGTATGTACTCTCTCTCGCGTGCCGGTCACCACAACAAAGCAAGCAGGCAAAGCACACGGCACGCAAACTACATATAGCCTATTTAGTTTTTCTTAGTTAAACCCGAACCCGACCCGAACCCGAGGCTGTTCATTAAACATTGACCCGAACCCGACCCGAAACCCGCACATTTCTCGGGACCCGTCGGGCTCGGGTCGGGTAGCAGACCTCTAGTCCATACCCTTAAGCAACTGCTCTAAGTAGATACATTCCTGCATGGCTGATGCTAAAGACATGTATTCTGCTCCGCAAGATAAAGCTACTGTTGGTTGTTTTCTGATTTTCCATGAGATCAAAGAGCTTTCTTCTCTCAGATTAACACAGTATCCTGAAGTACTACGTCTGTCTTTTGTATCAGATGCCCAGTCAGCGTCACTATATACTCTCAGACCTCTCTGTGTCATTTCTCCTGAAGCACTATTGCTGTTCTGCTGTACATTTAAGGTACCTGAACACATGTTTTACTGTGTTCCAGTGCTGTTCTGTTGGTTCAGCAAAATACTGAGATAGTTTACTGACGACAAAACTTAAATCTGGTCTTGTGCAAGTGGACAAGTATATTAAACTTCCTACTGCCTCCCTGAACTTCTTTGGCTCTTTAATTTTTTTAGCATTTTCTGTAAAATCAAGCTTTGGTTCACATGGAGTTTCCCTAGATTTACAGTTCTGCATGTCGAAACGATCTAGTATTCTTCTCACATATCTTTCCTGTGACATTTTGACTGGACCCTCTGATTGTTCAAAATCTATATTTTATTTTATTTTTATTTATTATTTTATATCTGGGTGAGAATGTCTCATCATAGTCAGTCCCTTGTTTCTGACTGTAACCCTTTGCCACAAATCTTGCTTTGTATTTTTCAGATCCGTCAATGTCTCTTTTAAGTGTGTAAACCCATCTTCCTCCAACTGGTTGTTTTCCTGGTGGTAATTTAGTGAGTGTGAAGGTCTTGTTCTCCTGCAATGATCGCATTTCTTTGTCCATAGCATCCTTCCATTGTTTGGATTTTGTTGATGTTATGGCATCTTGGTAGGTTTGAGGTATATCACACACTGCTCTGTAGAAACAAACTATGCATGTTTGCAGTTTGTCTTCTGCATCCTCAATTTCAAAATCCTGTAGGTAAGCTGGCTTCTTCCTGGTTCTTGGGGGATTCTTTCTGATCACGGATTTTGTAGCTCTACCTGGCTGATTGGGAGCAGCCTGTTGGGGCAAAGTCTCTGAAACATCACTTTTAAAACCATGATCTGGTTCATCCTCCACATTATCAGCAGCATTGACTTCACTGCTGAAGATCTTTGGATTCATGTTTTCATATCTTGTGTGTTTCTCTTTCACTGGTTGTCTGTGTTGTGAGCTTCACCAATCTGTGTTTTTGGACTTTTTCGGTGTTAGGATAGTATACTGGATAGGCTGGACTGTTCTTGTCGTAGCCTATGAAAACACCTTGTTCGCATCTTGAGTCCAGTTTGCTTTTCTATTGTTTGTAAGCAAAACATATTGATCCAAATTTCTGCATTTTGGAAACATCTGGCTTTTTGCCTGTGAACAACTCGTATGGTGTTTTCTTTGTGCGTCTACTGTAACACCTATTTCTCACGTAGGCTGATGTTTGCATTGCGTAGTTCCACAACTCATCTGGTAACTCACTCTCTATCAGCGAACATCTGCTCATATCAAAGAGTGTTCTCCATCCTCTCTCCGCTGTGTCATTCTGATGTGGTGAATAAGGTGCAGATGTTTCATGTCTAATCTTATTCCTTGTCAACAGCGCTTGGAAATCTCGACTCGATCGAACGAATGCACTTGATTTCTCCAAAAGGTGCAATGTCAGCTAAAAACTTTTCTGTAGCTTGTATTGTGTCACCTTTGGTTTTCAGGAAGTACACGAACATAGTACCTGAATAGTCGTCTGTAAACGACTGTGCATATCTGTGTCCTTCTTTGCTCTGTGTTGGCATGGGGCCGGCCAGATCCGTGTGAATTAGTTTAAGAGGTTCCTTTGCCTTTCTGTCTGGCTCCCGGTTTCTGGTCTGTGTGAATTTTCCTTTTGTACACACTTCACATAACTGTTCCTGTCTTACTTTGTTTCCTCTCATCTCCATGCCTCTTACTACACCGTGTAGCTTCTGTACATCTTCATGGTTACAATGTCCCCAAATTTCATGCCAGGTTTGTAAATCATGGCACTTTGCACTGGTCAACACCCTCTTCTAGTGTTGGCAAATAGTATAAGTTTCCACTTATATCAAACCTGCTTCCGTTTTTGGTTATCAAGTGGCTGTCTCCTCTTTTGAAAATTAATGTTGCTCTTCCATTTGTTGCTCTAGCTACCGAGAAAATGTCATGTGGGTATGAAGGCATGTATAGCGCGTCCCGTAGCTGTGCAGTGTGTTTTCCAGCGTCATCTATAAGATAAATCACTGCCGTTCCTCTTTGTTGCGCCATTCCCCTGCACTTCGTTCCGTCGACTAATTCCACTGAATGATTCTCTGGTTGAAATGAGCTATCAAAACTTCTGCACTTTCTGATGTCGCTCACAATATGAGATGTCGCTCCAGCGTCTACCATGATGCCTTTCATCTTTACTTTGTTTTGCGGTCTTTCATATTCTGAGTGTTCAACTTTGAAGAGATGATCTTGGTCATTATCGTGTCCGTCTGTAACCTTTCTGACGCCAGCTTGGTCCCTCTTTTTCTTGCACAGGAACTCCGCGTGTGTACTATTTTTACAATACCACACTTTCTTGTAACATTTTCTCACTCTGTGTCCCTTTATTCCACATTTGTCTCGTCTGTGTCTTCATCTTTTCTTTCTTTAGTGTGGTACCTGACAGGACCTCTTCCTTGTCTCTTCTGTGTCTTCATCACATTATCTGTGGATTCGGTTCCTTTCATTTTCTCCGCCTCTTCGTAAATCCGCAGTCTTCTCTTAAAATCTGTGAACGTAACGTCATCCTCATTCTGTGTTATGTGGACGGCTAGCGGCTTGAAAAAATCTGGTAATCCACGGAGAATCATTGCTTCTCCTGCATCTCTCAGTCCTGTGATGATGTTCTCTGCTCTTATCAAGTAGTCTGTAACACTCTCGCTGTCTGCCATGCGTAGCTGAGTTAACCATGTGTACATATTTATTATCCGTGGCTTGCTTTTCCCTGAATAATTCTCTTTCAGTATTCTTAGGGCTTTCTTGCCATCGTCAGCAGCTTCATGTCTTATCAGTGATAGGCTTTTATCATCTATCAGTCTTACAAGTTCAGCATAACTGTTGGGGATTGCCCCACTGAAACTGGTGGATTATATTATTGACCGCTGCAGAACTCTGGTCAGGGAGTCGGAGTCATCAGATCGAGTTCAGACGTTTATTGTACAAGAGTGACCATACACATAATAGTGTACTTGAGGTAGTTTCTGAAATAAATAATATAACAGAAATAAATACTCATTGTCTAAATATATTCAACAACTTAACAGATTGCAAACTAAAATATAAACATCTCTGTAAAATGCACTGATACATCAAATATAAATGGAGACATATATTAGTATGAGTCTGCAATAATAAACTGCATAGTGCAATGAAATTGACAAAAACACCAAATTATAGATGATAGAAATTGGACTGTCTCATTAATAAAGGCAGTAATAAATTACAACCAGTGAAGGATATTATCCCACGGAGAAATCCACTTCAAGATAATAACTAAACATGAACAATACGAGCCGCGATGCTAGCGGGATAATCCGCTCGTTAAGCAGCATCAAATTACAGAGAGATCGCTAGACGAACAACATCATAAACATGGTCTAACTTAGCGCAGATGGGATACAGCGTGACAATCTGTGTTATTAACAATATACATTAGAAGAAAACTTACTTTGTCACAAACTTTATCTTGCATATAAACACTGCACATGAATGTGTGAACGCGATATGATCGCTCAACTGGAGTAGCTTAGTGAATAGGCAATTACACTGAGTCCGTACGTGCTGAGAATGCTGCACTACGTTATTTGCGTACAACGCAACTTAAAACGTCACACACGTAGCTACCTTAATATTTAAAGGGAGAGAATTCACAACAATAACAATTAGCATTCTTCCGTCTATCTTCGGCTAGCTGTTCTGCGTTAGCATCTGTGGGCTCATGCAAAATAGTCTCTTTTAACTTTAGAGTGTGTAAACAGCTTAAGAATCTCGTTTCCCAAAGATCATATTTATCTTCGGATCCATCAAACAAAGATTGTGTTGCCATGACTCCTACCGCTCTGTTCGCCATTTTCGCCGACTTTCCTTCTTACAACGTTATGTCTCTTCAGTTTAAGCTTTATCGCTAGCTTCATAGAACGCGTAATACGTCGCCTCTGACTCACGCTCGTTTGTTTCCGTGTCTGGGCCCATAACCTGTTGAGCATCCGAGTGCGCCATTCACCTTCACTCGCGTGTAGGAAAAACACAACGAAACGTTGCTTAGTGCTGTTTATTTAGCAACCTTCACTTGAACATAGACTCAGTTCACTCTTCTTCATAACTTAGAAGGATGTGACGTAAAATGTAACGTCATCACGTACAAAACCGTATACCTCCAAATAAAACTATACAGGTAGTCAATACCGTAATACAATGTATAAGGGTACAATACTTTTAACAGTTGCTAGGGTGTTTTTAGTGGGTTGCTAAGGTGTTCTGGGTGGTTGGTAAGGTGTTTTGGGTGATTGCTATGGTGTTACTATGTGGTTGCTAGGGTGTTGCTAGGCGGTTGCTATGGTGTTCTGAGTGGTTGATATGGTGTTACTTGGCAGTTGCTATGGTGTTCTGGGTGGTTGCTAGGCGGCTTCTAAGGTATTATGGGTGGTTGCTAGGGTATTGTTAGGCAGTTACTAGGGTAAGTAGGGTGCTAAGGTATTTTAGGTGGTAGTGATGTGTCGTTCATTCATTTTTTATATGACTCGGGACTACCGAGTTGTCTCAGAGAGTGATTAGTTAATTTTGTGTTGACCGCACATGCGCGCAACATCCTATAGGTTCTGTACATGAAACAGAAATGATTAGTTAATCTCTTGAGTCTTCGGGTTCTGCCAGGTCCGAGTCTTTCGTTTCAGTCCCATTGCATATAACGTAATGTCTCGAAGTTCAAACCCGAAGACAGACACGAGAGGCGGGGAACGAGTTGCAAAAGAAAGAACGTCTCAGATCAGGAGGTGAGGTGAACTAACAGACTGCAATAGCCTGAACTTAAGACCCAACTAATAGATTAATTAAACATTTCGGTTTCTTATAATTTGGCTTCGGCTGCAAATTTATTTTTATTTATTTTTCAAATGTAATCAGCATTTCCATAAGTACTTGATGTGTTGGGCTATTTAACATGACATTTTAATTCTATTCTGCTGAAATGAACGAAATGACTCGAAAAACGAGATTCAGAGATCCGAGTCCGTAAAATGATCCGAACTTCCCACTACTGGTGGTTTCTGGGCAGTTGCTAAGGCGTTTATAGGGTGTTCTGGATGGTTGCTAGGCAGTTGCTAAGGTGTTCTGGGTGGTTGCTATGTTGTTGCTAGGGTATTATGGGTGGTTGCTAGGGTGCTGTAACTGGTTGCTAGGGTGTGGCTATGAAGATTTTAGGTCATTACTTATTGGCTGCTGGATAATATGAATCATCTGAGTGAGAGAGAGAGGGAGAGCCGCAGGGTTGTCAGGCCCTTTGGTGTCTGTGTGTGAAATCGTCGGTTTGGATTTGAATTTCGGAACATTCCGCAATGTTAATAGCCTAGAAATGTATTTTGCAGCCAGGGCAGTCTAGCATACGATGGACACTTTACTATCCCATGATGCCACGGGAGAGGAGTTGTCGTCGTTTTATTTGAAAATGGCGGAAACCGGAGACGCGGCTGTTTTCAAGTGTAAGTACTTTATAAAACACTTTTTGTTTCTTTGTGGTTAAATTGTATTTGTTTAACATCATATAAGTAAACGATCGACTTGTTAAAAGTTTAAATAATATAAATCGAGGGTAAAATGTTGTGAATTGGTTGCTAAATTTCAATTTTATCATTATTATTACCGAACAGAACGAGCTAATGCCTGTCAGCTAGCCATCTGTAGTGACTCACTAGACTCAGCAGAATCCATTTGCAGCTTTTAATAAGGAAGGTCGTACAGGCAGGGTCAATCAGGGCAAACAGAGCAATAAAGATCAAACAGCAGGGATAATCCAAATAACAGGCAGAGTTCGGGGCAGGCAGCAGAAATCGTACACACGAGGAAACAGTCCAAGATCAAAAACCAGATAAACCAAAAACACAGGATAAACGCTCAGAAAAGATCACCAAGGCAAATCAAGACTTCGCAGAGAAGTGGTGAGTGGAAGTGGCTTTTATGTGTGTGTGTAGATGCGGTGCAGGTGTGAAGCGCAATCAGTCCCAGGTAAGAGGTATTATGGGAATTTGAGTTCAAAGCCAATAGTTAATATTCCGGAGAAGGCTCCCTCTGGTGGCGGAGAGGAGGTGGTACGGAAGCCTCCTCTGTAACACCAACACTGTTTTCTTTAAACAACAACGTTCTTTGTTTCGCAGTTAAGACTTAAGAGATAACGTTAGTTACAAAACTTTTATTTTTAATGTTACAACGATTTTATTTCTCCTTTACCAGAGTTGATATGATGTAATATTTGTTGGCTGCTAGCTACTGTTAACAAGTGTACAGGTCTCAACTTGTCCATGTAACTTTAATATTAATAATATAGATTGACCATGGTTCATCACTAATGTTACATTCTGTGTTTTTTTTGCAGGGGGCTGATGAACACACCCGTTGTAATGATGTGGAGGACGCAGAAGAATCCATTTGCAGCTTTAATAGAATCGTCAACAGGCAGGGTAAATCAGGAGCAGACAGAACAACGGGGATAATCACAGAGCAGAAGTAGTTAACAGGCAAGGGTCGAGGCAGGCGGCAGGAATCACAGTCCAATGAACAATCCGGGTCGAGACAGGCAGCAGAACAATCAGGGGTCGATATAACAGTCCGAGTCGGGGTAGGCAGCAGAAGAATCAGAGTCGATGTAAGCAATCCAAGGTCAGTAACAGTTCAGCAAATACAGGTAAAACGCTCAGAGATTGTACGCCGGGGCAATGCAATACTTCGCAATGAACTTGAGAGTGAACAGGGTTTATATGGGTGAGTGTGGATGAGCTGCAGGTGTTTGTGTAATCAGTCCCAGGTGAGCGGCATGATGGGATATGGAGTTTGTGATGGTTAATATTCCGGTGAAAGTGTCCTACAGTGGTGAAGAGGAGGTGAAGTGGAAGCCTGCTCTGTAACACCCGTGTTCTTATAGAGAGGCTAATGAAAGGGAGGAAAGTAAAGGAGATTGACGAGAGCTCGAGGAGAGACAAGAACAGGAGGCCAGAGAAAAAGAGAGAGAGACAGGGAGATGAAAGAGGAAAGATTCCTTCAGCTTTTAGAAATAATTGCTAAAAGAAATATTAATAAAGAAAACTAATTGTATGCACTCTTTCCATTTATTTGTTATTAAGTTAATTGTGTCATGCTGTTTTAGCCAGTTTTATTACAAAACACTTAATTCCCAGGGACTCACAGTAGT
The DNA here is from genome assembly GCA_033366665.1 of Phoxinus dragarum. Lineage (NCBI taxonomy): Eukaryota > Metazoa > Chordata > Actinopteri > Cypriniformes > Leuciscidae > Phoxinus > Phoxinus dragarum. Next base: position 64,465 of record JARPMJ010001321.1, on the reverse strand, counting down.
TATATTGTCAGTAAAGTGTTTAATATGTAGCATTGAGTGATTCATGTGTAAAGTGTGTTGTCTGTGCACTTATTTTGTGGCGGATTCCAGACGGTTTTTGAAACAAGCAAATTGCAGGTGTATCTGGAAATTGTTGTCTGAATATAAGTGCCGCCCTGTAGAGAAATACCCACACACTCTAGACACCTTTAAAATGTATTTGCTTTATTTTTGTGTATATAACTTTTAAATGGATACAGAATACAAAGCTTAACACTTTGGCACAAAGTAGTAATAGAGTTTAAAGCACCACCAAAAGTTTTAAAACATTATGTCATCTTGAGGGAGGAAAATGAACTTCAGCAGCTTCAGTAAGGTAACCTCCACAGGTTTCTAAAAGATCTAAAGGGACTATAATACTAGCTGTCTCATTTGTAGGACATAGCTTTAAAATAATTCAAAATCTGTTTCTTTCAAAGCATGTGTACAAGATGAGTACTTTACACCTTGGGTAATTTTTGGATTTTCAATTGAATTTTTTCTACCCAAATTTAATGTAAATAATTTGTAAAAATTAAGCTCAAATATGTGATATGTAGCTGGAACACCAGCACCTCGATGTCCTTCCCCCACCCCCCATGGTCGCAAACAGTGACTGGATGGACTGGCATAAACGTCGGAGGTTGGGGCGGAGGTCAGCTCCATCTTTAAAATATAGATGAAGAATTAGCACAGTGGCAGTAGGTTGTAGGGCTCACAATCTGTAAACGTGTATATAGTTTATATTAGAATACAATTTGAATTGACAAGACATTTGTATGTTTTTTGCGTTGGCTTATTTATAAATATGTGTATGTATATGATCCATTTCTTATGTATTTTTGACACAGAGATGTAAAAGCCTCTATGTGCCATCTGAAATTTTCTTCTTGAATGTTTATGTTCAGTTATTTCACAATGGCAATGAAAAGGACCTATTGATTGTCATTAAAGTTAAATTACTGAACCTAAATACAAAAGCTTGGTAAATTATTTTAGAAATACATTTCTTCATTTACATCTGAAGTCTTCGTGTGTGTGTGTGTGTGTGTGTGTGTGTGCATGATACACACATACACACACACTGCCTTTGATATTATCACCAATTAATGAATTAACAGAGATACACGCATGCATGCATCTCTCTTTGATTCATTCATGTTTATTAATTGACGGTACCCAGCCAGCAATGACACGTGGGGCCCAGATGGGTTAACTACGGGTTCCATGGGTACTGTGTGGGCATGGGCTTTGGCTGGGTGAAATCAGCGGGTCCCATGTATATTTTGTAGTACGAGTCCCACATAGGAAGCCCATATGAGCTGATTACATGGGCCCCATAAGGGACTGGCATGGGCCATGTGGGCATGGGTTTGATCTGGGAACACATAAATGGGTCTTGCATGACATATTTATGGGCCATGTGGGCATGGGTTTGATCTGGGAACACATAAATGGGTCTTGCATGACATATTTATGGGCCAAGTGGGCATGGGTTTGATCTGGGAACACATAAATGGGTCTTGCATGACATATTTATGGGCCAAGTGGGCATGGGTTTGATCTGGGAAGACATATATGGGTCTTGCATGACATATTTATGGGCCAAGTGGGCATGGGTTTGATCTGGGAAGACATATATGGGTCTTGCATGACATATTTATGGGCCAAGTGGGCATGGGTTTGATCTGGGAACACATAAATGGGTCTTGCATGACATATTTATGGGCCATGTGGGCATGGGTTTGATCTGGGAACACATAAATGGGTCTTGCATGACATATTTATGGGCCAAGTGGGCATGGGTTTGATCTGGGAACACATAAATGGGTCTTGCATGACATATTTATGGGCCAAGTGGGCATGGGTTTGATCTGGGAAGACATATATGGGTCTTGCATGACATATTTATGGGCCAAGTGGGCATGGGTTTGATCTGGGAACACATAAATGGGTCTTGCATGACATATTTATGGGCCAAGTGGGCATGGGTTTGATCTGGGAAGACATATATGGGTCTTGAATGGCATATTTATGGGCCAAGTGGGCATGGGTTTGAACTGGGAACACATAAATGGGTCTTTCATGACATATTTATGGGCTATGTGGGCATGGGTTTGATCTGGGAACACATAAATGGGTCTTGCATGACATATTTATGGGCCAAGTGGGCATGGGTTTGATCTGGGAACACATAAATGGGTCTTGCATGACATTTTTATGGGCCAAGTGGGCATGGGTTTGATCTGGGAACACATAAATGGGTCTTGCATGACATATTTATGGGCCAAGTGGGCATGGGTTTGAACTGGGAACACATAAATGGGTCTTGCATGACATTTTTATGGGCCAAGTGGGCATGGGTTTGATCTGTGGGAACAAATAAATGGGTCTTGCATGACATATTTATGGGCCAAGTGGGCATGGGTTTGATCTGGGAACACATAAATGGGTCTTGCATGACATTTTTATGGGCCAAGTGGGCATGGGTTTGATCTGGGAACACATAAATGGGTCTTGCATGACATTTTTATGGGCCAAGTGGGCATGGGTTTGATCTGGGAACACATATATGGGTCTTGAATGGCATATTTATGTGCCAAGTGGGCATGGATTTGAACTGGGAATGCACATATGGGTCCTGCATAGAAATTTTATGGGCCAAGTGGGCATGGGTTTGAACTGGGAACACATATATGGGTCTTGCATGACATATTTATGGGCCAAGTGGGCATGGGTTTGATCTGGGAACACATATATGGGTCTTGCATGACATATTTATGGGCCAAGTGGGCATGGGTTTGAACTAGGAACACATAAATGGGTTTTGCATGACATATTTATGGGCCAAGTGGGCATGGGTTTGATCTGGGAACACATACATGGGTCTTGAATGGCATATTTATGGGCCAAGTGGGCATGGGTTTGAACTGGGAATGCACATATGGGTCCTGCATAGAAATTGTATGGGCCAAGTGGGCATGGGTTTGAACTGGGAACACATATTTGGGTCTTGAATGGCATATTTATGGGCCAAGTGGGCATGGGTTTGGGTGATTGGTTCAGGTCCAGCAATATTATGTAAAGCTCATCTACAAACAAGCATCAAAAATAAAATAAAATAAAATAAGCTTAACTTAGGATATCAAGGGGAGCCTGTCATTCAAGCTCCTCTTGGCAAAGCAAAATCTGCTCGTCACAACATGGCAGACAGAGCATCATTCTGCTTGCTTCGATGCTGGACAGGACAAGAGGGAAAAAGAAAAAAAAGGACTTGCAGGAGGCCTCATCATCAGTCTGTCTCCCACTTCTGTGTTGTTAGATGTCCTTGGACTAAGAAGTAGCATGTGTTTCTATCAAGCTGTAGCTCATACACCAACAATGACTGATGTGTTGGCTGTAAAAGGTACAGTAGATCTGTTTGGTTAGGCTATCTGAAGATCTTCAGGATGCATTGACATATACATGGTTTATGGTTTAAGATGGTAAAGGGAGGGGCTGATGTAGTTAAAGAAGTAGGCCTGTAAGGACAGAGGCCCTTTCAATTTAAGTAAAGAATAAAGCTGCAGAAAGCCTTCCGACTGTGCATGGAGCATTCACATAAACACTTTCATTGGTGCAGTGACCCAGATTGGGACAGATTTATGGGGATAAGTGTAAATGAGACAGCATTGCTACTGCTGGAATTTGAATATTTACAATATTTATATTGTATGAATATTTTGCTAACTTAACATAAGTTGCTTATAACATATAGTTGCCTGTAGATGTTGGGTAAATCCCTCCCTGATGTCTCATAGGACCCATTTTGCTACCCGATTGGCTTTTGGTCAGTTTGCACATTGGGGACCGGTTTCTGGTAGGTGGAAGTCATTACAAATACTCAGATTACTGTAATAAAGTAGTTTTTTGGGGTACTTGTCCTTTTATGAGTAGATTTTCAAGCCTGTACTTTTACTTGTAATTAAGTATTCATTAATCCATGTAATCTACTAAGTTACCTTTAAAATCATAGTTGAGTACTGAGTACAATTTTAATTCATATCCAAACCTTTTATCTGCATTTTTGTAGCCAGTTAAGGTGATTTGATAGCAAACAAGCTGATGAAAACCGGGGTCATGAGGACGGAAAACAAAACAAAACAAAAAAAGGATTAATGATTGATATTTCATTGATTCTGAATGAAGAATTTAACCAGTTAAAAATGTATTCATGGATATTTAATCAGTTTAGTCGTGGCTCCTCATGTAATTTAGTTTTTTGTCTGCCGGAGACATTTGCATAATAAGGAAATACAAATTTAAATGAGAAAAAAACACTTGTTAGCATCTTATCAATTATTAATGATTAATAGATTGTTGGCATGTTAACTTCTGGTAAAGGAAAACATACAATTTCAAGCCCTAGTCTGGAGAAGTGACGGTGACATCAGTGGTTAAAAGTAACTACTCTAAATATTTTCTTTTTAATTTTTTGTTTAGTTTGTTTACATTTTTTAATTTTTTTTTACAAACTGTACTTTTATTTTAGCGATGTACTTTTATTTACTAATATTTTAGCAATGCACTTAATTGTACTTGACTACAGATTTTCAGTACTCTCCACCACTGCCTGTTATGCACAACAACACCTAATTAGGCTCATTCATAATGAAGCCAGCGACCCAGTTAAGTCGTTTGTTAATTCTCTCACATATCCTTTAATTTACGAATTTTACTGTATTAAATTGTTTTTTGGTCAGGCAGTTCGGACATCTCTGGGGCCTGTATGCAAAGGCCGTGTTTCGCGCTCAAAACGTTAACAGTCCATTCGGAAAGCAAGCTGGCTGTGACTTGGAGGTGAAGTGCATATTTCTTCCGACCAACGCCGAATTTCCATAAAATTAAGGTAAGTTGAAATATTATGTTGCCATAAAAATAACACTGCAGATTGTACAGTAGGCTAGTCTATATTTTTGGTTTGTGCTGTTTGATGTAACGTTAGAATCTAACCAAAAGGAAAAACAGCGGGTTTGGTTTAGCTATAGGGCTGGACAATAATTCAGTATCAATAAAATCACAATATACTTTTATTCAATAACGGTGATATGATAAAATATATTCATCATTATTTCACTTCAAATTCATCTGAGTCAATATCAGATTCAGAGTTGGGTTCCCTCCCGAACCCTTAAGACGTTGACAAATTATGTTAATTTCAAATGCTTATGACTAGGGCTGGTCCGAATACCATTTTTTGAGCTTTTAAGCTTCGGTAGTAATGAACATCGAATATTCGAAGCTTCGGAGAGAGGGTGCTGAACATAATCTTCTCTCTAATAAAAGCAGGAATCTCTATGTGTCTGTATGTCTGTTTGCATTTTGATTATTTCGAGAACCGTTCATCCAATCGACTTCACAAGGGAGTGCAGTGTCGATTTGGTGCAATATAGATAGACACGTGAGACGCCACACGTTCAGAATTAATAAACTTTTAATAAACTATAGAACAGCGTGAGCGGGAAGCGGCGCGCCTCAACGCGGGCTGGGCTTAAGTTATGCTCTGAGAACGCGGACACTGCACTATAGTGATAAAACGCACACACACAGGTCTGTTAAATTAAGCAAAACTTTTAAGGTAGTCTAATATTTTTCTGACTAACAAATTACTGACAGAGTAAAGGGTAGATTAAATAAAGAAAAACGAAATTTAAATATAGAAAAAACGAAATTTAAATAAAGAAAAAAACGAGTTAAATAAAGAAAAAACGAAATTTAAATAAAGAAAAAACGAAATTTAAATAAAGAAAAACTAAATTTAAATATAGAAAAAACGAAATTTAAATAAAGAAAAAACGAAAGTTAAATAAAGAAAAAACGAAATTTAAATTAAGAAAAACGAAATTTAAATAAAGAAAAAATGAAATTTACATAAAGAAAAATGAAATTTAAATAAAGAAAAAACGAAATTTACATAAAGAAAAAACGAAATTTAAATAAAGAAAAACGAAATTAAGTTAAATTAAAAACGAGATTAATTTAGATTGATAATAATCTGCAGTGGTACGTTTTTGGAGGCCAGATCCTATTGTTTTCCTGTGTTTTCTTTTTCTTTCTTCTGACAAAATCCTTCCCATGCATATGAATCACTAAACTTTGCAGAGTTCAAGTCCCATGCTAGGTTGCTTCAAATCAACCATGTCTGCTACAACTTAACATTTTTCACCTACATGTAGTCCCAATACGGAATAGACTTAAGTATACTTGAACATCAGTTCACTGCTGCATTGACTAATCTTAATTTCAAATCTGATGGTAATTGTCTTCAACAAAACAGTCCTTAGCTAAATAGACAAGTTATTAAGACCATTATACTTGTATAGCTACAGTTGGCAAAATTGGATACGCCCCAACAGCCTTGCTCCCGCCCCCACCACGTGCACCATATTGGGGAAAACAATGCTGATTTGCCCATTGACTCCCGTGTTATAATAGGCATAATAGGCCGAACGCAGGATTGAGGACCCACGGTGATATTTTCACTCAGCAACCCACCCCCTCAATAACCGGATAACCCCAACAACAATATTGTCGTCGCTGACTGGTAATCCTCCGATTTCCACCAATTTGACTGGTGTAAAAGAAGAGTGGTAGGCACTAGGTAGGGATCACAAACAATATAGTCGTACAAGACTTCAACATTACATGACTACTGATTGAAATCGCCATAGCGTTTGGCGGGGTGCACAATTTTGACCTAATTGCAGTTTTTCTGACAAATATTGCGATGCGATTTTGGATTTTTGTATTCAATACTTTTAAGTGCATAAAACTAAAATGATGAATGAAATATTATATCATTACTTACAAAACACAGTCTTGTTCAACTTGACACACATGAGAACAATATACAATAACCTAAAAAATATGTATGTGGCCAGCCCCCTCTTCTGGCTTTTGTCTGCTGTTTAACCTGAAAAATCTCTAATATAAACTACGTAGTGATTGAGGTAATGAGATTGTTGGTTCCACCTGTTATTTTTGCTCCGCATGTTTGTCATATAGGCTATTCATGGTCGATTATCCAGAGTTTACGAATCTTAATCGAATCGTCGCGTGTCGTATCAAGATCTTTATCGACTTTTTGGCACACCCCTACTGGAAAGTGCCAAAATAACTTCCAGGCAAAAATATTGAGGGTGGACTTCTACACAAAATTATGCTTGATGGAAAATGTCTTCATTTCCCCATGGACATAATCATGGTCATTCTGTAGTAGATCACCCCCTTGAGGCAGTTTGGCTGTGAAGCTCTATGCTGAAAAGGGAAGACTGGCATTGTGATTATGGCCTATAGACTACTATAGGCCATATTCACAATGCCAGTCTTGTAGGTTTTAGGGAACTGGTATTTTATGCTATCAAGCACATAATTGGTTTAACACTCTATTATTATTATTATTATTGACATGCCAAAAATAAGGATGCCAGGTTTAAAGCGGGGTGTTTGGCTATGTAATGGGGACAGAGAATATTTGATGATATTTACTGACTTAATATGGTGTTTTCTGATCCTGTGACTTTAAATGTACTGTGCTCTATTACTGTATACTCTTAAGGTTGCCATGGTTGCAGACATAGGGGGTTCCTCACTTGAAGATGCCACTAGGAGGATGATGAAGTTCATGATGGTGCCAGAACTGCAACGGCAGTACAATGTGACCGGACGGATGGGCAAGCTGTGCTTCAAAGATCTGCGTCTTTTTGAAGTTTTCTATGGTAAAGTCAGTTTTTTAATTGCTCAATGAAACTTGTCTTTGGCCTTTCTTTTATTTATCCAAAGTTAAATGATACAGTAGTTTGTCAAAACACAATTTAGTTGGAGATTATCAACATTTTAACATAACATTAAGGACAATTTCAGCCTTACTGGTCTGTTCCACATGCAACTCTCTAACCACTCGCCCAATCGATCTCAAATTTGGTAGGTTTCGTTCTACTGGCATGAGTGTAGTGCCTATTTTCGTGTCTTGTGAAAATATGCCAAATTTATGACTTGAATTATTACATTAATTTGCCTTAATGGGCGACAAATCAACTTCAAGAATTGTTCTCGCAGAATCAGGATTCTTCTCTGCAAAATCCACACTTTAACAGTTAGTCTTATCTTTGAAGTATATTACAACTTTTCTCCAATACACTGTTTAAAAAATTCAAAAATGTGTAAGTGAACTGAACTACTCCAGTGATACTTTAATTGTTTCTAAGGGGGGCCCGTCAACACTTTAGCAACATTGTGCCTATACTGTGTGCAGGTCTCCTACCTAAATCACTGGCGAATAAAATGTAGGCCTATAGACCCATTTTGGACCTACGTCATTGTGACGTTCCGATGGCATTTAGTAACGGACAGTGTTGGGGGTAACGAGTTACAAAATAACGGATTACAGTAACGATATTACTTTTTTGGGTAACGAAGTAAAGTAACGCATTACACTAAAAATATCAGTAACTATACTACTTTACTAGACTATAGGAACGCGCTTTCCTGCGTTACCCAAGCCGTGTTTTCATGTGTGTAAAGCTCTGATCTGTCGAAGTGGTGCGTGCACGCCTGTGTGTGTGTGTGCTTGCCTGGGCACCGTTGCCATAGAGATCGATTTGAGTGACGTAGCTGCTGGTGCGAAGGACAGAGAGGAATGGAGATGGAGACGGAGACGCGAGTTTCGGCCAGTGGCGATATTCACATTACTTTCAGTTTATTGCTCGAAAGGACAAAAATATTTGCCAGAAATTCACTCTATGCCCTGGCAGGCAAGTACTGGCCATCGGGACTACCGGGAGATTCACGGCTTTTTTTGTTTTGCTTAATTGGCGGCGCTGGGTAAGTGCTGGTGTAATGCATTGGTTAAAAAAAGTCAGCGTTAGTTTTTTTTCTGACAGACCGGCCCATGAAACACGTAGATTGGCCCACTGGTTATTTTCTTGATTGACACTGGACTGGCCCAATCACATCTTAAAATGCCTCCCCCTTTGGGCTTTGAGCGAGCGTGCAGTGTCAGTGTATCTGTCAAAATCTCTTATATACGGTCTATGGTCAAAATACAGATGGAGAAGAAAGTTTCAGTTTTGCAGTTTCCGTCAAAATAAAATATAATGTTTATCTCTGTCCAGCCCTGATCATGTGTCTACCACCACGGACATAATCCTGTTGTTTGTAGATTTTACAGTGAGGCATATTTCTTTGTGCAGACAGGGATATTGTTATTTTATATGGTTTTACATGCCATTTTTATCGGCTACATTTATAAACACTATGCGGACATGCAGGCTAAATGATGATAGGGCTATGATGTTTGTCCATGTATCTACACGGTAAATTAAGAAACGGGAAAGTAAAGTAATAAGTAGTGAAGTTACTTTTCAAATGCAGTAACTAGTAAAGTAATCTCATTACAATTTACAGAAGTAACTAGTAACTAGTTACTTTTTTTAAGTAACTACCCCAACACTGGTAACGGAAGTAAGAGCCCCTCCATAGACTCTCGATAAGATTTGTTTAAGACTAAGGCAGTCAAAATCAAAAATGTTAACTTTTTAAGGCGAGACACTACAGGTGAATAGGGTACAATTTAAAAATAATAGATATCAACATGACACATCCTCAGTTGATTACTTACACAAGTTCATAAAAAAAAAAATGTATTACAAGTTTTTGAAATTTGTATGTTTAATTATGCAAATTAGGTATTATCTCATTAAATATGCACACTTTTGCATATATTTTCGGTAGATAGATCTGAACATATTATAAAGCCAGGTGCAAAATTCTTTTTGTCATTTTGATTACACACAAGATGAAAAAAGATGTTCAGAGGGATTTCAGGATATATGCTTTCATTACCTAGGAAATCAAAATATACTGTCCATAGCCTTAAAAAATCGATTTTTGCCATATTTTTGGGATTAAAATGTCCCATAAATCAGGCCAGGAATGATTTATTAACAAATCCCTCTGAACATATCTTCATAATACTGCTAAGTGTATAACTGGAAAATTTGGTGTACATAGGTGCTACATAGGCTGAGATGTTTCTACTGGAGGATGACAAAAAACCCATTTTGAGAAAAAGGCATTTAAAGATTTGTAATGTAAAAAATCATACTTTTTTAGTGGAAACAACTATTTACGGACACAATATCTCATCAAATAATTAGCAACAACAATACAAACCACCTAAATCACATCAAAACTTATAAACAGCATTTATGGCCTTTAACTGAGCAGAAAAACAGTCAAAAACACACATCTAAGTGTCAGAGCGCATCACGTGATGCCATCTGAACCAATCACGTTGTCAGAAATTGACATCAGCCAATGAGATTTCGCTTTTAGGGTTAAATGCCCATTTTACTTTCACGATTGGTTGCTGATTAAAAGGAAATGACCATATTTGGACCCGACAGCATTGTACAGCAGAGAGAGAGCTTTTCAGACATGTGTGAGATTAAAGGAAGCAGACCGAGATCGCGGAGCAGCGCGTTGATTTAGAACGCCAACTTTTGTTGAATTTCGGAGAAATCTATAGACGCAAATAGACAAAGTGTAGTGAAATAAAGACCTAAATGTGTATTTTGGACTTTTTTTCACCACAAGTCTGAAAGAAGACATGTTATGTCAGCATGTGCTGATTCTTGATGTCTGTGTGCGAGGAAAACTCACAGGAGCCCAAAATATGTAAATGGTGTGTTATAAATAGTTTGATGTTCTAATTAAATTATATTATTCTCTTGCTGTAGAATCATAACAATAAAACAGAATTAATAACCCGTATAAACCTCCCACATAATATCAATGAGTTAAGCCAATATATGATGATTATATTCTTATCATCAATCAGCTTATAGCATCTGATTATTTTTTCTCTTGCTGTTCTCACCATAACAAACAGACACAGCTGCATGAGAAAAAACAAATGTTAAAAAGTCAAGAGCCTGACTAAAGAACACACTGATCGCCACAATGGTAACATCAAATCAAACTATTACTTCCAAATAAGTAATCAACATCTAAGCCTCTTCTTAATTCTTAATACGAACTTCTGTAGATGTCTGACAGAAATAAAGTCAGTCTGGTTAGTAATAAGTGAAGCTGGTAATGCTGTTTGTGGAGTTGTTTAATCAGATCTTGAGAGATGTAATGTATTTTATCTTCAGTTGATTTCATCCAAGGCTGTGGCTGGAAGTAGTTATTGTGTTTCTCTTTACTTCAGTGATTATGCTTGTTAACAGCAGGTGTTCTTCTCTAATACAAAATCATTATTCAATCACTAAATTATTTCATTACCTCCAACACTGATTAAGTGTTACATTAAACACCCTGTAGTGTGCACACTAAGCAGTGTTAATTTCATCTGGGCAAATCCATGTGGGGCCTACATGGAAACTGGGTGCAAAACTGGCTGGGTCCCAGTTAGGTAGCCCAGGTCAAACCCATTTGGGCCCCACATGGCTCTGCTGGCTGGGCCATATTCAGCCTAAATATATAGGGATATGACTTTTGGTCCACATCGCAGTAGTATCGCCTAGACGCAGTATATGTAAACCAACTTAAGGTCCTCACTGGAAGCGGCAGTGCACAAACATCACTATAAGCAGAAGTACTACGTTTCAGCGTGATAATCCCCTATTGTTGATCAAGTCGAAGACAAATTTGTGATAGACAAAGTTTTGCTTATCTTAAAACAACTACTTTACATACCCCGCAATCACATCCAAAGGTTAAGTTAGCTGTTAGACAGAAACATTGAATAAAATAATCAAACTTGCAATATAAACTGTTCATCACCCTACGGTGGCTTCAATGTAGTAATTTGGAATGAGCAGCATACGGAGTCATCTCACCTAAGAAGCACTGCATGTATGCGCACATCCTTATCAATTTGTTCTGAGTCTCCAGATGTATATGATCTCCGCTGGTGTTGAACATCTGACAGCGCTTCACATTTCACTGGCAGCTGTCGTGTCTGTGATTCGACTGGAAGTTATGTGATATGACATGATATATTCATGGTAAACTGTTTCTAATGTCGCTCAAATCTGGTGTGCATTTGAGGCTAAATTTCAACATGTAATGGAAAAAGGGTTATAGGTTGGCATAAAACTCCTTGGTAAATGTCACCCTAGGGGTAACATTTTAGCTTACCACATGTGGAAATGTTACTTGAATGAATGATTTGAAGAGTTGCAAGTTGGAGCAAAAAAGAACCTTGCTAAATTGACTTATGCTCCCTTGTTTTTAGGTGCACCGAAGAGTAACGCTATTACACAGAATGTGAACTGAAAGGATGTGGAAATGGCACTGGGGAAATGGTTCACAGGCGCACGTGACCGTGGCGGGGAGAGGGCTACTAGAGCCCTAAGAGAAAAAAGAACATCAACACAAACGCCATGACTGTTTTAGATGTATTTTTGGAGAGATGTTTTGTTTTGTTGTGTTTTCAGACATTTTACGTTGTAAAATTTAAATTGTTAAAGATTATGTTTATTGTTCAATGTATTATATAATGTGTATTTTGTATTGTATTTTTGGAGGTTTTTTTAAAATATATTTTTTAGTTTACTGTATGTTGTGACTGTTTTTTAAAGATCATTTTTGTTGTTCAATTTAATATATTTCTTGCAGTTCAAAGCATCAAGTGTCTTGTATTTATTTAATTTTTTCTTAGATTGTTTCCTTAAATGAATGGTTGGGCTTACCTTGCATTAATTGCCCAGTTAGGACCAACATAAGATCCTTACAGAGCCCACTTTAAGCCCATATGGGCATTCACGGTTGAATCCTGGTGCAAGCCCACTTTAAACCCCTTTAGACAGGTGTGGCCCAAATGGGTCTGACACAAATTGCCCGGTTAAGACCCACATAAGATCCTTACAGATCCCACTTAAAACCCACCTGGGCATCCATGACTGGCCCCCATGTGGATCCCGGGTGTAAACCCACTTTAAACCCCTTTAAGCAGGTGGGGCCCAAATGGGTCTGTCATGAATTGCCCGGTTAAGACCCACATAAGACCCTTACAGATCCCACTTAAAACCCACCTGGGCATCCATGGCTGGCCCCCATGTGGATCCCGGGTGCAAGCCCACTTTAAACCCCTTCAGATTGGTGGGCCCCACATGGGTCTGACATGAATTGCCCAGCTAAGACCCACATAAGACCCCTACAGATCCCACTTAAAACCCATCTGGGCATCCACGGCTGGCCCCATATGCATCCCGGTTGCAAACCCACTTTAAACCCCTTTGGGCAGGTGGGGCCCAAATGGGTTTGGCATGAATTGCCCAGTTAGGACCCACATAAGACTCTTACAGATCCCATTTAAAGCCCATCTGTGTAGCCATGTTGCAAAGCCCACTTTGGACCCCTTTGGGCAGGTGGGGCCCAAATGGGTCTGACATGAATTGCCCAATTAAGACCCATGCAGTACCCTTACAGGTCCCACTTTTAGTACGTCTGGGCTTCCACGGCTTGCCCCAATGTGGATCCCGGGTGCAAGCCCATAATGGGGCCCACATTTGCCGCCCATGAAGCCCTCATCTGGGCCCCACATGTCATTGCTGGCTGGGTAATATCACAAGCAAATACATTACTTTTTCCTTACCAAAAATCAACATTGTTTTTTTCTGACTGAGGTAAAATGTATTAGCCAAATAATGATACTTACGTTATTTGAGAAATTACACAACTCAACGAAGGCGTGATCTGCGAGCAGCTGACCGACGACGACTCTGACTTGTGAGCAGGAACGACGTAAAAACGCAGACGAAAGCAGAACTAAAAACAAAGTGTAGTCAGTAGAATAGGCTCTTTAAATTTCCGCGCTGATGTGACAGCGCATGTCACGTGACAATCAACATGGCACATGTAGTACGTCCGGACTCTATTCATACTACCCGTATTCATACTATATAATGTACTTTTTTAACGGTCGAGAAGTACGTTCTAGTTTAAATATAGTACCTACTCACATAGTACGCGATTTCGGACGCAGCCTAGGAGTTAAGTTTTTCTTTAAGAAAAGAGCAAAGAACGGCACTTAAGTCATTTTTAAAAAAGGAAGATGTGTTTGGAGTTTTGCCGACTGGATACGGAACCTTCTCACCTTCTTCGTTGCTCTGATTGGTTGTAGCGCTATCCTATTGCGTGCAGAGGGATTTTGAAAGACAACCGTTTATGCCGCCCCTTAACCGTTTAACCGTTAATGTCTTCCTTTTATTTGGTCATAATATGCATTATTATACATATATTATATAATATAAAGCCATACACCGTGTCTTTGCATTCTGATTGAATTTGTTGACTAAATTTGAGAATCTGACATAAGAGGACATGATAGCTGACGATTCATTTAAAAATACAGTTTTCTCTTGGCTTTATTATTAGAGTTTTGATCTCCTCTCAACCGAGAAACATCCTGCATTATATTGTATTATAATTACTATTTAATATTAGCCTACCACAAAACTTTGACTATAGGCATGTTGCATATTAATTGTTCGAAGGAACCTCAAAGCATTTTAATACTACTCCATAATGATGTTAGTAGTGTAAGTAAACTATAGGCAGTGTTGGGGAAGCTACTCTGAAACTGTAGTTTGACAAGCTACAAGCTACTCGTAAGTTAAAGTAGTTAAACTACAGCCAAGCTACCCTTTTGGAAAAGTAGTTAGCTACACTACAAGTTACTATCAAAAAGTAGCTAGCTACATTGAAACTACTTTTGATTTTTTTTTTTACAACGTATATTATAAATAACTGAATAAGTGTCTGATGAATGTTTTAAGTAAAATATTTAGTGTTTAAAAACAATGCAATACAATTATGATTTCAAAGAGTATTGTTTTATTACACACAACACTCAAATATCTCAGACTGTTTGTTAAAAGTGAAAAATTGCAACAAATATGAACTTGGACAAATAAGGCCATGGGTATTTAACATTATTTGTTTCTCCATCCTCCAAATCTGCCGCCACGTCTTGCTCCATCATGGATAATATGTTAAAAAAATTCGGGGAGTCGGCCCGATTTTCACCAGCGTATAGGCTATCCCCTATTGCCAAATCATACACAACCACGTCACAGGCTAGATCGATGGGGCTCGCACCGTGTACGCCCGCCTTAGCCGCAAGATGCGTGATTAAACAACAGGTGGCGGTAATGGCTAAAAATTAGTTTGTAATCTAACAAGAAGAAGAATATCCTTGCATCACACTGATTCGCGCAGGCTCGACAAAACGCAATGTAGCTTTTGCTCGCGCTACACCGCTACTTGCTGCAAAAAGTAGTTAGCTACTGGAAAAGCTACACTGTTTAAAAAGCAACTGAGTTACTGCCAAGCTACTGAAAAATGTAGTTAAGCTAGTAGCGTCGCTACTTGTAGTTAACTACTCCCCAACACTGACTATAGGGCCCAGACATAAACTCGAGCCCAGCCGCACAAGTCCTGCCCTGGATAGCACACCTCTCCTCAATGAGCCGCACGGTATGACTGTCATCAAGATCTTGAGCACCAATGCTCAGCTTTATTCATTCAGTGGTTTAGTTGGAAGGACTGGAAGAGAAAAGGGCTTGAGAACAGACAGACAGAAGTGAGTGAGTTCCCAGTTCAGATCTTTAAAACTCTCTGACTGTAAACAGCGTCATCTACTGGTCAGAACAGGAAGATCAACAATACAGAGACATGCAGACTGGATAAATATATCAGTTTCATTTAGTGTTTACCAATACATGCATTTTGTATGTAATCTACAATCTACAAGCAAACTAGATTTTTTAATTTAAGTGTTTTTCTCCTGAGGAAGTTTTGAGTTCATGACGTGATCTTGATACTGCAATACTTTTTAATATTTCCTTCTATATTTCTCAGTGAAACCTGTAGTGACGGTGACGCCAGATCAGCGTGTGTTCAGAGGAGAGAGAGTCACTCTCACATGTGTCATACAGAGAGGAGGAAACATTCAGTGGAGATACAGATGGTTTAAAAATGGAGACACTGACAAGCCACTTACAACATCAACAACAGCATATTACAGTTTCACAGCT
The DNA here is from genome assembly GCA_033366665.1 of Phoxinus dragarum. Taxonomy (NCBI): domain Eukaryota; kingdom Metazoa; phylum Chordata; class Actinopteri; order Cypriniformes; family Leuciscidae; genus Phoxinus; species Phoxinus dragarum. The sequence goes on along the minus strand of JARPMJ010001321.1, from coordinate 48,362 downwards.
GATGTGTTTTACAGTGGTGACTACAGATGTAGAGGAGAGAGATCAGACACACACACAGACTTCAGTGATGCTGTTACACTGACTGTATCAGGTGAGTCTTCATATTCATCTGTTTAATGACCATTTAAATTAATCTTTCAACACTTATAATCTTCAGCCACATCTGTTGTTATAAGAGGACTGAAGACATTCACTTTTAGTCATTATTCAGTAACTGCACACGTCTTGTGTGTGTTTCGTGTTTTGTGGAAGTTTTGATTTATTATTAAATTAAATTGTGACTTCAGTGTTAAAGGCGTCTCCATCTTAGATGTTGACTTTAGTCACTGTTACTATGGTTACAGGAGATATTATCATGAGAATAGAAAAGGACTTGAGTGATTGAGTACTGATGAGTTTTGTACTGAAGTCAGAGAGAATGACGTGATTTACAGATTATTAGTGTTGAAGTCAAAACCACAAACTGAGACCAAGACCAGAGTTACCCACATCTACAGTGACACCAGACAGTGCTGTGTTCACTGGAGAAACAGTCAGAAACACTGTACACACTCTGCATAGTATCGGTTGGTATCAGAGCATTTTTATGAGTACGAATATGAGAGCGCAGTTTTTATTTATTTATTACTGATTAAACTAAAGTTGAGATGATCCGCTAACTCATCCGTAAACTTACCCGGGTCTGTCACATAACCTGTTAATACTCTGAACTATAACTAATATTCCCTGGACTTACCTGAGATTTTAACATTTTTCTTTGAAAGCTCTGGAATATTCTTCCCAAAATCTATATTTGTGTAATTCTGTTTGGTGTCACTAGTGGGAGCAGAAGAGACAAACACTCTTTTAAATCAAAATAAATTACAATTTACTGTACAAAAAAAGATTGATAAAAACAGAAGACTAGTGAAAAATATGAGCAATAACATAAATGAGCTCAACACTGCATCTCTGTTCACTTACAGATAAACTGACTCTGACTGTAACGCCCCAGAGTTCAGTGTTCACTGGAGACACAGTTACTCTCAGCTGTGACGTGGGAAGCTCAACTGGATGGACGTTTCTCTGGAGGAAAGACTCAAACCCTGAATCCAGAGATGCAGGAACTAAAACAATCAGATCTGTGAGAGACTCTGATGGAGGAACATATTGGTGTAGAGCACAGCGAGGAAACTACAACACACAGTTCAGTAATGCAATACAGATAACAGTGAGAGGTAAATGCTCTTTTACTTTGTACTTTTTTTATTTTTCAGTGAAAGAAACATATGCCTGATGAAGGGCGTGAGACCGAAACGTTGTTAATAAGATTTTGATACTCATTTGCAAGAACTGATAGTGTGCGGGAGTTCCTTGTTTTTTTGCTGATTTTGTATTTCTTAGTAGGTCTTTTTTCCCCCACACACCCGTCACCTGCTGGCGTTTGCTGATGAGTGAAAGAAACATGAAGTGTGTGTTTGCTCTTTTCACAGAGAGACCCAAACCTGTAGTTACGGTGGAGCCTGATGTTCATGTGTTCAGCGGAGAGAGAGTCACTCTCACATGTGACATACAGGAGACAGGAGTCTGGAGGTACAGCTGGTATAAAGATCAAGATTACAGCAGAAGAACACACCAGATCTATAACAGCGCAGGACAAGACCAGATCTATATAATCACATCTGTGGATCGGTCTCATGCTGGTCTGTACAGCTGTAGAGGAACTCAGACAGAAACCCAACAGAACTCCGAGATCAGTGATGGAGTTACACTGACAGTATCCGGTGAGTGTGTTCATCACTTCATCACTTTAGCCTGAAGACATCGAGTAGAACAGAGTTTAGTTTGTCTCACACTCAGTCAGATTATGTCAGTGAAGAGTTTGCAAACATCTCTATATACAGTGACAGGGAGATTATGATCACAGATCTCTTCAGAGTTCATTATCTAGAGATCGGGGCAAAACCTGATACTCTTTGACTTTCTCAGTTTGTGTAAATTCACTCGGGGTTCAGAGTATTTATTTTTTCACACATTAATTTCACACATGTACAATTATGTGGTTTTGTTTCATTAATACAGTGTATACTTTTTTCTTGATTTACCCCCAAATAATGGAAGTGAAATGTGACAACATGCCCCATAGGTCGGGTACATTGTAACATCACCATAACCTTAAAATGCTGTCTGATCTAATTAAAACATTTACTAGACAAACTAAAGTATTTTGCAATAAAATACAATTATTAACTTTTTTCATATAAAATAATAAATATATATTTTTTTTTGATTTACAACCACATAACAGCAATAAAGCATAGTTCAAAACATAATAATAATTAATAATTTCTGAACATTGAATCTCAGTCTTTATTCACACTTTTCTCATGTTTTCTCAATATTATTCATAAAAGTGTAGAATAGAATATCTCAGTTCTAATAGAAGCTCATTGTGACAACATGCCCCGCCTGTGCAACTGGTAATCAAACCCTGAGTGTCTTCTGCTGGTTAGATCAGCATTAAATACCAATAATATTAATCTCAACTGTTAAATAATAGATTGGAGATTAAAATAATATCAGATTTGTCTAATTTTAAATAAACACAAAAAACATAGATGAAAAATTAACTTAATGCGTTAAACTGGATGAGGCTAAAAGGGATGTTTTTCCGGTAGGTTTGAAACTGCTGGGGGTCGAGAAGGGAGAGAAACATTAATTTAAATGAAATCTACAGGAATATATTTTAGTTTATGCAGTTCGCTACAGATGCGGTTAGTTAGTTAGCTCTGACTACTAGTAATACACGCTCTGACCATCATCCAATCAAAGGACGTGAAAATGCTGACGTTATTGTACGCCTGCTAGATGGCCCCGGTGCAGTCAAATTGAAATCTGATTGGCTGATTAAATCTGACTGATTATCTGATTGGTTAAAGCAACAGTTTCATTGCCATTCACTTTAAGCTACAGGCGCCCGCACTATCGATTCTGAAGGCCTGAGGCAGATTTCTTTGACCCTGGCAACACATGATGGCTGAAATATGGTTGGATTGAAGCTCATACACATAACATACACTACTGGAAGCAGCGCAACCAAGAGGAAAGCTATGGAATTAAGAGAATGTTTTGGGAATTATTTAATACACAATCATAGATAAAATATATTAAAGCACAAGTCAGTGATTCTGATAGTGTTTAGGCCAGCAGAGAAGGCCTTGCTGACCCTGACGGCCCTCCACATATAACATATTTATAAATTAAGACAAAAAATAGCATTACATTAAATATTCACAAAGTTTTATCCATTAGTGTGTACATTTATTGCACATTCATGTTCACTTAAAAATATGAATGTATGTTTACACATATGTATATAACACGGTTTGTGTTATGGGAAGGAGGCGGAAACCGGCGAACGTTCACACACTTTAATAATCCAAAATAAACAAATACAAAATGAAAGTAAAGGCAGCAGCCCCTCACGGACGACTGCCACACACACATAATAAAACATAAACAACATCCAGGCCTGAGGGTTGTTCCATAAAAGATGCTAGAAAAGCGGGGATTAAACTCCAAAACCCGACTTGAATAAACCTAACAAATAAATTGAGACAAACACTCTTTTAAATCAAAATAAATTACAATTTACTGTACAAAAAAAGAATGATACAAACAGAAGACTAGTGAAAAATATGAGTAATAACGCTATAAATGAGCTCAACACTGCATCTCTGTTCACTTACAGATAACCCGACTCTGACTGTAACGCCCCAGAGTTCAGTGTTCACTGGAGACACAGTTACTCTCAGCTGTGATGTGGGAAGCTCAACTGGATGGACGTTTCTCTGGAGGAAAAACTCGAACCCTGAATCCAGAGATGCAGGAACTAAAACAATCAGTTCTGTGAGAGTCGCTGATGGAGGAACATACTGGTGTAGAGCACAGCGAGGAGAATACTACACACAGTACAGTAATGCAATACAGATAACAGTGAGAGGTAAGTGCTCTTTTACTTTGTACTTTTTTATTTTGCAGTGAAAGAAACATATGCCTGGTGAAGGGCGTGAGACCGAAACGTTGTTAATAAGATTTTGATACTCATTTGCAAGAACTGATAGTGTGCGGGAGTTCCTTGTTTTTTTGCTGATTTTGTATTTCTTAGTAGGTCTTTTTTCCCCCACACACACCCATCACATGCTGGCGTTTGCTGATGAGTGAAAGAAACATGAAGTGTGTGTTTGCTCTTTTCACAGAGAGACCCAAACCTGTAGTGACGGTGAAGCCTGATGTACGTGTGTTCAGCGGAGAGAGAGTCACTCTCACATGTGTCATACAGGAGACAGTAGTCTGGAGGTACAGCTGGTATAAAGATCAAGATTACAGCAGAAGAACACACCAGATCTATAACAGCGCAGGACAAGACCAGATCTATATAATCACATCTGTGGATCGGTCTCATGCTGGTCTGTACAGCTGTAGAGGAACTCAGACAGAAACCCAACAGTCCTCAGAGATCAGTGATGGAGTTACACTGACAGTATCAGGTGAGTGTGTTCATCATTTCATCACTTTAGCCTGAAGACATCGAGTAGAACAGAGTTTAGTTTGTCTCACACTCAGTCAGATTATGTCAGTGAAGAGTTTGCAAACATCTCTATATACAGTGACAGGGAGATTATGATCACAGATCTCTTCAGAGTTCATTATCTAGAGATCGCGGCAAAACCTGATACTTTTTGACTTTCTCAGTTTGTGTAAATTCACTCGGGGTTCAGAGTATTTATTTTTTCACACATTAATTTCACACATGTACAGTTATGTGGTTTTGTTTCATTAATACAGTGTATAATTTTTTTTCTTGATTTACCCCCAAATAATGGAAGTGAAATGTGACAACATGCCCCATAGGTCGGGTACATTGTAACATCACCATTACCTTAACATGCTGTCTGATCTAATTAAAACATTTACAAGACAAACTAAAGTATTTTGCAATAAAATACAATTATTAACTTTTTCATATAAAATAATGACATTTTTAAATAATAAATAAAAAATTTTTTTTTAGATTTACAACACCACATAACAGCTATAAAGCATAGTTTAAAACATAATATTAATTAATAAAAATGTACTTAGGAAATGTACTTTTGCTATGGTTAAATAAATGTTCAGTGATATCATCCAAAGATTTTTCACTATTTTGTTGATATGAAAACTAATAGTGACTGCAGTGACTCAACCATAAGTTTATCAAGCGACGAGAATACTTTTTGTGCGCAAAGCTTCTGGGTTGTACGTCAGAACGGAGGCTCACTCACTATTGGCTGATGCTGGTCATGTGTGTGATGCGTGTGATGCTGGCCAATAGTGAGCCTACGTTCTGACGTACAACCCGAAGCTTTGCGCACAAAAAGTATTCTCGTCGCTTATGGCTGAGCCACTGTAGTCACTTGGACTATTTTTAACATTGTCTTTACTAACTTTCTGGACCGACAAGTTTCAATTACAATAGAAGCCTATGGAGGAGTGATCCAGCTCTCAGATTTAATCAAAAATATCTTAATTTGTCATTTTTGGGTGAACAAACCCTTTTAAGAAAAAAATCATATTCAGCACGGGAAAACTGGGGACACAAATAAGCATTATACTCACCAAAACTGCTGATTATTTTTACACTAAATCCATCTTTATTTCTTTCCTCAAGAAGATTTCAATTACTCTGTTGTACAGGTTATCTGTGCGTTTCAGTTCCAACAATGAGTCTTTTCTATCGAGGCTAATGCTGAAAGTCGAGTCTGTCGTATTTCTGGCATAAGTTTTAATTCTCGTTATGCTGAGAGTGTCCGCTCGACAGAAGCAGTGAACAGGGACAGTCTCCGCAAAACATGACGATGTGTAAAGATGACCCATGCTCTCACACAGATTTGTGAAGGAAATCAATGAGATCGGCGGGACTTTTGGCTGTAACGATGCAACACAGTGAGTTGGACACTCTCCGTATCCCGTCGCTGAATGGCAAGGGTTTGCTGCTTTATTCGTACAGTAACATCTCAGCGTATTTCTGCAGCGTGTGATGGACTCGTGTACAAACAGAGTCTGACAGCGGGTTGGAGAGTCACATTTTAATGCACCCGACAGATCCTTGCGCACGGCTTGACTTCAGAACAGAACAGAGCACCCGAATACAACACAAAAATCAGACCTGGCATACATTACAGTCAGTTAATTCTGTTTTTACCGGGACAGATCGAATGCTGTGCCGTAACTCTGCGTTAAACTGGATGAGGCTAAAAGGGATGTTTTTCCGGTAGGTTTGAAACTGCTGGGGGTCGAGAAGGGAGAGCAACATTAATTTAAATGAAATCTACAGGAATATATTTTAGTTTATGCAGTTCGCTACAGATGCAGTTATCTAGCTAGCTCTGACTACTAGTAATAGTACACGCTCTGACCATCATCCAATCAAAGGACGTGAAAATGCTGACGTTATTGTACGCCTGCTAGATGGCCCCGGTGCAGTCAAATCGAAATCTGATTGGCTGATTAAATCGGGATTAAATATCTGATTGGTTAAAGCAACAGTTTCATTGCCATTCATTTTAAGCTACAGGCGCCCGCACTATCGATGGCCTCGAGGCAGATTTCTTTGACCCTGGCAACACATGATGGCTGAAATATGGTTGGATAGAAGCTCATACACATAACATACACTTTAGATTCAAGATGAATGGCGTGCTCAATCCTTTTTTAAATTTGTCCATTTAGGACATGTCATTTGTATAATAAAGACATTTTAATTAAGGAGTGCCTCGGCTATCAGAGATTTTTTTCTCTACACTGGCTCTTAAACATAACATACACTACTGGAAGCAGCGCAACCAAGAGGAAAGCTATGGAATTAAGAGAATGTATTTTGGGGAATTATTTAATACACAATCATGGATAAAATATATTAGAGCACAAGTCAGTGATTCTGATAGTGTTTAGGCCAGCAGAGAAGGCCTTGCTGACCCTGACGGCCCTCCACATATAACATATTTATAAATTAAGACAAAAAATAGCATTACATTAAATATTCACAAAGTTTTATCCATTAGTGTGTACATTTGTTGCACATACATGTTCACATAAAAATATGAATGTATGTTTACACATATGTATATATGTAACACGGTTTGTTGTTATGGGAAGGAGGCGGAAACCGGCGAACGTTCACACACTTTAATAATCCAAAATAAACAAATACAAAATGAAAGTAAAGGCAGCAGCCCCTCACGGACGACTGGCGCACACACATAATAAAACATAAACAACATCCAGGCCTGGTCCTCTCTCGTCCTTCACTGTCGTCGCTCCTCCTTTTATGCTTCCAAAGCTCCTGGTGACGCTCATCAGTCACGCAACCGGCCTCGCGCCACAATATACACACACACATTCACGGACTGAGTTACAACAGATTTTGTAAGAGCCAGGTATAGTTGTATTATTCTGAACACTCTTTTTGGTCACATACGGTAATTAAGGCACCTGGTGGTGGCGGAGGAAGTAGAGCATATCATCTGTTCACCTGTGTGGTTCGGGAGTGGAAGAGAGGGGGTGACTGGGGAAGTCCTATTTTTGTTGACCACTAGAACGCACTTCTAACGCTGTTTAATGCCGTTTGTACACTATCATATTGTGAAGCAATTATGGAACGTAGCCTACTGGATACACAACCTTGTTTGTTTCTCATGCAAATAAATCTACAAAACGATCATCATCATTGAGCAAGCGCGTCTGGCAATTTAAGTTTCCCCTGCTCAGCCTCTCGGCCGACAAATTCTTTTGGCTTTCAGATTGTCGCCCACAGATTTCTTTTTCCCAGCATGCTTTCCTTCTGACTGTCAAAGGAGAGCAAATGTTAAAATAAAGTGTAATTCTAGAACAGCAAATATTACCCACAACTCACTGCGCTTTGGAGGAGGAACTCGAGTAAAAATAACTACAAGACATGGCGGATATGTGCGACCGACGGTGAGAGGTTTAGATAAAGGTAAACCGTAGGTATAGAAATTAGGAGGATGTTATCTTTGACAAGATGATTGACAGGCCAGTTTACACTGACAGGATGCGTGTAACTAAGCGACAGAGAGCAAATGTTGAAGAAATTGTTGACGTGATAGTTTGTCCCAAAGCTTATCTACTCTTCTGCTACACGCTCAAATGCATGTACTTTTTCTTCACAAAAAGAGATGCTTTTAGGGCGTAGTAGAAGTAGGCGGATTGAGAAACAGCACAGGCACATCTCATTAAGCAGTGGCATTGAATGCCAGTATGAATATCAATATGATGTAATCGTGTGAAATGCTTATGGCAAATATTTAATTGTTCCTAAATAATTTGTATTCTTCATGTTAATTGTATGACTGGGTATTAAAAACATTTAATTGAATTGAAACAATTGAAATAATTGAAATAATCAATTATTTGAAATAATTGAACATTTAAGTCTTAGGCTACTCGTAAAGTAAGATCTGGGGGTTCAAACATTCCGACAAGCAAAACGAATCACACACGTGATTGGACAGAAAGTGAGGCTTCGTTTGTCATTGGTCGATTTCTACATTAAAGCTGCAGTCCGGCACATTTTTGGGTTTAAAAATATCAAAAAAGACATTTTTGAAAAAAAAAGTAACCAGCCAGTGTTCAAAACGATCTGCTTGCCTTACCTCGATTCAAAACGCTAAGCTTGTAATAACGATTTTAATTCCAGTGGTACTGGTGGATTTCCGCGGGAATTTCGAGCATGTCTTTGCGTCATTACGTCACTTCTGTACACAGAGAGAAGGAGTCCCCGGCTAGCGTGTGTGGATGATGGAGGTGGAGATTTAGCTTAGCACTTGGTATGGCGGATCCCGAAAGTTTTAAAGCGACAATCACCAGTGACAACTGGAGATTCACCAGTTGTAAAACACAAAGACTTCGGACTTCAGAGTGGCTACAGAAAAAATATATTTTTCACGTTTTGACGTGATATAAGCAATCGTTAGATTTAATCAGCATGATATAGCCTACTGCAATGCTTCCCCCCACCCCCCGAATTTGGTCAGAACAAAAGTGAATGTTACTTACTTGTTCAGATGACATTTACCGATGAAAATTCTAATGTTGACACTTTCAAAAAGTATACTCTGAGATTGCTGATGACAGTACAGTATCCACAGCGACGCGACAGGTTCTCCTCAATACATTGTGTTCATCCGCGCTGTTTCATGCCGATTTACTACCCACGCACAGTTAATAATTCCGCGAATAACTGCAATTGCAGATTTCGAACAGAGATGGCGACAAAGAGGAAAAACGACGGACTGCAGCTTTAACAACACAAGCCTCGAATCGCAGCTTCTTCTGGCACGCCCAATTTGTTATGTGTGCTGGGATAAAAAGGGATCCAAGAGCAGATTAGCAGATAACTCAATTTATTGTCCGAAAAGAAAAGAAACAAAACAAATATAAATTGCAGCCGAGCCACCAAGCGAAGGGCGGGACAGAGGCGAAATCCAAGGGGCAGGCAGGGGTCAAAACCAGAGGCAGATCCACAGCCCAGGGGTAGAGCCAAGTCAACAGTCCAAACCAAGAGCAGAAGATCGAAACCGGGTGAGCAAGCCGAAACAGGATTGAGTACATGGACTGGGCAAATTAGATGGAAAAAACTACAGTAGATTAAATAAACAGACAAGGCATGTAAGCTTTAGGCACAACTAGATCAAGACTGGTTTTAGGACAGTAGACGGCCGGTAACCAATACACACTGACAGAGAAGCAAAGAAAGAGAGAAGCATAAGTAGTGGAGATGCACAATGGGAGACAGGTGTGTGTAAGGAGAGCACTGATTAATGAGGTGCAGCTGTGATGGCAGAGTGAGAGAAACGTACTCGGTTACTAACGTAACCTCGGTTCTCTCTAGAGAGAGGAACGAGTACTGCGTTGTCGTAGCAACGCATTGGGGAAAATCCTTTTCCACAAGAATACTGAAGCAAAAATTATCCTTAATTTTGTATCTATGTAAAACGCTTTGCCACAGCATACAGACCTAGGCGAGACAGCTCGCGCGCCTATTGGCTGCTGTGCGGCAAAAGCTTAAGCCAATCGAGCGAGCCCTTGAGTGACGTCACACCCAATGAGGGCGCTTCGCGCCCTCCCGCGTCACGTCCCGCCGAAACAGGCGTGGCTTAGGGCTATATATTTCGCTCACAGGCTTATGAACTCTGATTTTTAACAGCGAAACAACCAGAGCGCATACACGGCAGGAAACGCAGTACTCGTTCCTCTCTCTAGAGAGAACCGAGGTTCCCTTTCGTTGTCACTTCGAGTTACGTCGAATGACGACGAATGGGGTTCGCTTAGAAGCCTATCCTCTTCGAATATTAAAAAAACGAGCCAATGGCAAGCAAATGCCATGGGTCTGCTGAATTTGCATAGCGTAACTCCGCCCCACTGTGTGGGTATATAAGGAAGTGAGCCGGCAACATGCAGATATGTTTTCGCTTTCGGAGCCAAGTTTATCCTTCACTCCACAAGCCATCCTGAGTATCATCTCTATTCCTCTTCGAGACGAGCTTCCCTCCAGGTGTTGGTGTGACAGCGAGTTCCAGCGAGTGCACATTCCCTGCGATCTGAGCAGTGATCTGCCAGTGTGTGTGTGTTCTCTCCCTGGTCGCTTCAGCATCTGCGGGGATCTTCCTTCTCTCTAAAAGAGCAAAGCGCGTGGCACGTCTTTTTAAAGATGCATCGCCCGTGCCCTTCTGGTTGTGGTCACTGGCTGTCTGATTTAGATGGGCACAATCGCTGTTTTGCGTGTTTGGGCTTAGAGCACGCCAAAGCAGCGCTTGTGGATGACTCATGTTTTCATTGCGGAAACATGACCATCGCGACACTACGGTCGAGACTCAGTGATCTCGAAAGAGTGAGAGTCCCCTCATCCACACCCCGATCTACCAGCTCTAGTGCAAATAGAGCTGGTACTTCGGCTGGTGGCCAGGGTGACCTGAGGGTGACGGTGTGGCAACAACAACCGACGATTCGTCCTCGGGCCACATCCCCCTCTCAAGTGCCGCAACCCGCGAGCCGACCGGATGATGCGCTCGATCAGTCCCGGCCAACGGTCGGTGGCGGACCGAGTGCGCCGTCTGGCGCTCCTAATGACGATGCTATGTCGATCACAGCATCACAAGGTGGGCAGGAGTCCTCGGGAGATGAAGGATCGGCTGTGCTGCCGCCTCCGGGCGCGTCAGCATTGCCCGATCCTGATCCCGAGCTGACGGCCATGCTTTCCCGGGCAGCCGCGAGCATCGGGTTAGAGTGCAATCCGCCACCCTGCCCCGAGCGCTCGCGTCTGGACGATTGGTTTTTGGGTGCGGCCGCCGATTCACGTCGGCGTCCAACCCCAATGCCTTTCTTCCCGGATGTGCATGAGGAGGTCTCGAGGTCCTGGAAGGCACCCTTGTCTTCCCGTGATCGCTCGGCGACCTCCTCCGCCTTTCCTCCTCTCGATCAGGCGGCTGTTTACGGGTACACTGGGGTACCTATGGTTGAACGCTCTGTTGCGATGCAACTGTGTCCACAGAGTGCTTCTTCCCGTGGTGATCCTAAGCACCCCTCCAAGGCCTGTAGGTTTTCGTCGACCCTGGTGGCGAAGACCTATAGAGCTGCGGGGCAGGCAGCCGCCTCATTGCATGCCATGGCCACTCTGCAGGTCTACCAGGCCCAGATGCTCAGGGACATGCACGAGGGGAGGACTGACCCAGGGCTCTTCAATGAGCTGCGTGCCGCCACTGACCTCGCTCTCCGGGCGACGAAAGTGACCGCACGCTCCCTGGGCCAGGTGATGTCCACTAGTGTGGTCCAGGAGAGACACCTCTGGCTCAACCTGGCCGATATGAGGGACGCTGAGCGGACTCGTCTGCTTGACGCCCCCATATCCCAGGCTGGCCTCTTCGGCGGAGCGGTTGAAGATTTTGCCCAACAGTTTTCAACCGCCCAGAAGCAGACTGAGGCTATTCGTCATATTCTGCCCCGACGGCCCGCTGCTGCCTCCACCCAGCCGTCGGTTCAGACGCCTCAGCCTGCTCGCCGCCGAGGGCGCCCTCCCGCGGCTCCCGCCCCTCCCGCACGGCCCCAGCAGCAGCCTTCACCCGGGCCGCGTCGTGGAGGACGCCGCAGGCAGGCGCCCCAGCCCTCTCCAGCCCCGCACCCCGCTAAACGCCAGGCCAAGCGGCGCTCCTGAGACGGGCTGCTCAGAGATGGCCATCAGTTCTTCCCAGGAGATGGTAGCAGGACCACTCCTTCCCCCGGTGGAGGGCCGGGGGAGAATCTTTTGTTCTCCACTCCCCGCTGCTCACCCACGGGTGGGCAGCACCCTAATGTGGTTAAAGAAAGAACTGATATCCCCATCTCTGAGCCCCCAGAAGGGAATGACAGTGCGCGCCGCCCACGGGCCCCGCCGCTCTCATCCCCTTCTGTCGCCAGACCCCTGCCAGAGCACGCCCCCGTGGAACGCTGGTCCTTCCCTGGCTCCCTCTGGCAGGACGCGGCTAATGACCGTGCCCCCACACCGGGCCGCTATGCCACCCACGTCCGGGCCGGTCATGCCGCTTCGCTGCACCCCCGGGGGGACGTCTGTCGTTCGCATGACCCCGCTGGCACAGTCCTTGGGAGCCTGGTTAGAGCTTCCCAACCTGTCCCGCTGGCTCGCGCGAACCATCAGGCTCGGCTATGCGATTCAGTTCGCGCGGTCTCCTCCCCGCTTCAGGGGAGTCCGCTTCACTATGGTCGGTGGCAATGCCCCTGTCATGAGAGCGGAGGTCGCCACCCTGCTGGCGAAGGGTGCGATCGAGACTGTCCCTCCAGCCGCAATGAGGTCCGGCTTCTACAGCCCCTACTTCATTGTCCCCAAGAAAACCGGTGGGTTACGACCAATCCTGGATCTGCGCGTCTTGAACCGTTCCCTTCACAGGCTTCCGTTCAAGATGCTCACGGCCAAGCGCATTTTCGAATGTGTGCAGCCACAGGATTGGTTTGCAGCGATCGACCTGAAGGACGCCTACTTTCATGTCTCCATTCTTCCTCGACACAGACCGTTTCTACGGTTTGCTTTCGAGGGGCAGGCATACCAGTACGCGGTTCTCCCATTCGGGCTGTCCCTGTCTCCTCGCGTCTTCACGAAGGTCGTCGAGGCAGCCCTTGTGCCGCTACGGCAACACGGGGTTCGCATCCTGAATTATCTCGACGACTGGCTAATCCTAGCTCACTCTCGGGACCAGGTTTGCGAACACAGGGACCTAGTGCTCCGGCACCTAGCCCGTCTGGGCCTTCGGGTCAACTGGGAGAAGAGCAAACTTTGCCCCGTGCAGAGGATCTCTTTTCTCGGTATGGAAATGGACTCGGTCGCCATGTGCGCGCAGCTTACGAGCGAGCGCGCGCAGTCACTGCTGACTTGCCTGAGACAAATCCAGAGCAAGAGTGCGGTTCCACTGAAACTTTTTCAGAGGCTCCTGGGGCATATGGCATCTGCAGCCGCGGTAACGCCGCTCGGATTGCTTCATATGAGACCGCTTCAGCGCTGGCTTCACGATCGAGTCCCGAGGTGGGCATGGCACCAGGGCAAGCTCCGAGTACCAGTTACTCCGACCTGCCGTCAGACCTTCTCCCCGTGGACGAACCTCAGCTTTCTACGGGCCGGAATGCCCCTAGAACGAGTTTCCAGGCATGTTGTTGTGTCAACGGATGCCTCCTCCACGGGCTGGGGTGCCATGTGCAATGGACATGCTGCCGCGGGCTCCTGGACAGGACCCCACCGCCTATGGCATGTCAATTGCCTCGAGTTGCTGGCAGTACGTCTCGCTCTGCACCGCTTCCGGGCGCTGCTCAAGAACCAGCACGTACTAGTCCGATCAGACAATACCGCCACAGTAGCGTACATCAACCGACAAGGTGGTCTACGCTCCCGCCGTATGTCGCAACTCGCCCGCCACCTCCTCTTATGGAGTCAGAAGCATCTGAGGTCGCTTCGAGCCATTTATATTCCGGGAGACCTGAACTGTGCAGCCGACGAGCTCTCACGGCTTCAGCCTCTTCCTGGAGAATGGAGACTCCATCCCCAGGCGGTCCAGCTGATTTGGGATCAGTTCGGGGACGCACAGGTAGACCTGTTTGCCTCCCACGACTCGTCCCACTGCGCCCAGTTTTACTCCCTGACCGAGGGCACGCTCGGCACGGACGCTCTGGCGCACAGCTGGCCCCGGGGCCTCCGCAAGTATGCGTTTCCCCCAGTGAGCCTTCTTGCACAGACCCTGTGCAAGATCAGGGAGGACGAGGAGCAGGTCATATTGGTTGCGCCACACTGGCCCACCCGAACCTGGTTCTCCGAACTTGTACTCCTCGCGACAGCACCTCCCTGGCCAATTCCTCTGAGGAAGGACCTCCTTTCTCAGGGACGGGGCACCCTTTGGCACCCTCGTCCCGATCTTTGGAACCTCCACGTGTGGCTCCTGGACGGGACGAGGCAGGTTTGAGTACCCTACCACCAGCGGTGGTGGCTACCATCACTTCCGCTAGAGCATCGTCCACTAGACATGCCTACGCGTTGAAGTGGAACCTCTTCGTCTCTTGGTGCTCTTCTCACTCAGAAGACCCCAGATCATGCCCAATCAGTGTTGTGCTTTCCTTCCTGCAGGATGGGTTGGAGCGAAGGCTGTCTCCCTCCACCCTGAAAGTATATGTTGCCGCTATCGCCGCACATCACGACGCAGTTGATGGTAAGTCCGTGGGAAAGCACGACCTGGTTATCAGGTTCCTGAGAGGAGCAAGGAGACTACAGCCTCCTCGCCCTCCTCTCGTTCCCTCTTGGGACCTCTCAGTGGTACTAACTGCCCTGCAGAGTGCTCCCTTTGAGCCTCTGCAATCAGTGGAGCTTAAGTTCCTGTCGATTAAGACAGCGCTCCTGGTTGCTCTGGCCTCCATCAAGAGGGTAGGGGACCTGCATGCATTTTCTGTAGACGAAGCGTGCCTGGAATTCGGGCCGGCCTTTTCTCACGTGATCCTGAGACCCCGGCCTGGATATGTGCCCAAGGTTCCCACCACTCCCTTCCGGGACCAGGTGGTGAACCTGCAAGCGCTGCCCCTGGAGGAGGCAGACCCAGCCTTGGCATTGCTCTGTCCAGTACGCGCCCTCCGTGCTTACGTGGACAGAACGCAGTGTTTCAGGACCTCAGACCAGCTCTTTGTCTGTTATGGTGGGAAGCTGAAGGGAAGGGCTCTCTCCAAGCAAAGGTTGTCTCACTGGATAGTGGACGCCATTGCTTTGGCTTACCAGCAGCAAGGTCGACCGTGCCCCCTTGGTGTGACGGCCCACTCCACTCGGAGTGTGGCCTCCTCTTGGGCTCTAGCGCATGGCGCCTCGCTAACAGACATCTGCAGAGCTGCAGGCTGGGCGACACCCAACACATTCGCCAGATTCTATAATCTCCGAGTGGAGCCAGTGTCCTCCCGAGTACTCGCTTCAACCAGCCGGTGCTAGGACCCGCTCAGGTGTCTTCGCTTGCTCGCCATTCCACTCCACGGACTGGATACGTGCGATATTTTCCTCAGGTGAGCCTGATAAGCCCTGAGTTCCTCCAGCGCTGTTGACGTCAACGCCAGAGTTATGCCTCCGGCAGCTTTCGCGTTGGCTAGGTGCCACCATGTGCATGGTTCCCCCGCTGGGCGACCCCCACGTGTGTATTTCCACTGTAAGCCTCCTTCGAGCATGTGTCTTTCCCTTGGCAAGCCAATCTGCCACCCCTGGGGTTGAAATACTCCACCCTACGGGCTGGACACCCCAGTGTTCTCCGTATGCACCCCCCTCCGGGTCATATGTGTTTTCTTAAGTCCCCCCCCCTTCGGGCGGGCACTGATTGCATATTTCCACTGTGATATGCTTCCCAGTGTACCTTGGTATTCCTGTGTTAAGTAGGAGTCCTTCGTCCGTGCTAGTCTCACGACAGGGAGCTCAGACTTACGCAGGGCACTGGAAGACAGCCGAGGTGGCGTGATTGGACTGGGAACCCCATTCGTCGTCATTCGACGTAACTCGAAGTGACAACGAAAGGGAACGTCTCGGTTACGGATGTAACCCTCGTTCCCTGAGTAGGGAACGGAGACGTTACGTCTTCCTGCCACTTCCGCTGTACCGCTGGAACAGCCTGAGTTCAGCTTGGCTCCTTCAGCGAAGAAACATATCTGCATGTTGCCGGCTCACTTCCTTATATACCCACACAGTGGGGCGGAGTTACGCTATGCAAATTCAGCAGACCCATGGCATTTGCTTGCCATTGGCTCGTTTTATTAATATTCGAAGAGGATAGGCTTCTAAGCGAACCCCATTCGTCGTCATTCGACGTAACGTCTCCGTTCCCTACTCAGGGAACGAGGGTTACATCCGTAACCGAGACGTTACGTTAGTAACCGAGTACGTTCTCTTACGAGAGATACTCTCGTACTGCGTTGTCGTGGCAACGCATTGGGGAACACCCTGTAAGACGCCGTGTGTGCAGTGATCCGACACCATAGACACAGAGCACTGGGCTGGGGTTCATATAGTACATAATCACCTGTAGGACTCACAGAGAATCCTGAAAGAGGTGGGCTCTAACCACCATCTCTCACAAAAATGACTGCCTTAGCAGATCAGTGTAGAATTGACTGCGCTTAGCAGATCAGTACAGAATTGACTGCGCTTAGCAGATCAGTACAGAATTAACTGCGCTTAGCAGTTTCAGCATAATAATGCCATAATTGACGACTGAAATGTCAGTCTAACAAATACGGTTATTCAAACCGATAATATCTTGGCCTGTAAGGCGGGTACCTCGAGGTTATAAAACCTGATAAATGTAGAAGGCGAGGCCCAGCCTGCCGCCATACAAATATCCTGTAAGGCAATCCCACTCGACCAAGCCCACGAAGTAGCCATACTTCTCGTGGAGTGCGCCCTTGTGGCGGAGCTGAAAACTACAAAAACAAATTAAATCATTAAATCAAGGTTGTCTCCGCCCATTTCCGTTGCTAAGTGGGGAAAAAAAGGAAATGAGGTTATCCCATAAAAGGAGGAGTATATACTGGAGAAGGGAAAAGAGAAAGTGTGGAAAAAGACGTGAAGTTTGTTGTTACGAGGGGCGATTTACCGAGGTGAGAACCGGAAAGCCTCAATAACAGTCGAACGCAAACTGAAAGTAACCACATGAACTGAACGAGCGGTTGGTTATTCCGTGGTGGAATAGTAACTGGAAAAAAAGGTGTTTTCCCTTACCTGGGAGGCGGTGACGAAATCGTCAGCGGGTAGAACGCTGTGCCTCTGCTGGAGCGGATGCGGGAGAGTAAACCGCTCTCCACCCCAATGTCTTCAGCGCGGAGCGTGTACAAGACCCCAAGCGAGCTGGGTTAAGGACCGTCTGGATCCTGTGGCTGTTTCCAGTTACCATCCAACCAGGAGTTTCACCATTTCTAAAGGCTACGGCGTGGCTGTATTCGCGGCTGGTTTTCCCCAAACCCTCACACAAATTCACCTCTGCATTTCACACATCCGGTTATCCGGTCCCACACAAACTAAGCAGTGAGTAATATTTTATTTTTTTTATTTTTTTGCCACCAACCAAAATTGACATTTTTGATATATTTTTGTTGTTGTTGAGGAAATCTGATTCTGTACCTGGACAAACGCACTGTTGAATCCGTGGTCTGTGAAAAAAGATTTGACTGGGAATTTAAAGTGGTTGTATATTTTGTCCTTTTGTTTTGTTTTGTTTGGAGGGAAATGGTATGAAATACAGACATTTCTAAGCTGATTCTGAACTGTCCTTAGTGATTTCTTTTCATGTATGTAACTGGTGGCATTTAAGCTATCTGGGTATTTGTTTTGAAAATATTGGCAGGGTTACACCTGCCTGGCGCCCGAACTTACTAACTTTTATTTGAACAATAATTGGTTGATTATTTGAATTTATTATCGGGTTGCCACCGTTACATAAATGGCGCCCGAACAGGGACTTGAAACTTGAAAACCTGGAACCTGAAATTTGTAATTTGAAAACTTGAATATTATCTCATTGAACTGTTTTGTTTTGGATTTGCTCTTGTGATCATTGAACATTTTTCCCTGTGAACTGTTGCATTAACCAAGTGGACGTTTAGCAATTTTGTGATCATTTGAACTTTGGTGAATTGAACTGTGGTTTATCCAGCCGATTTTGGAGAACGTTTGGGCTATTGTTTGAAAATTGTGTAAAAAAAAAAAAAAGAAAACTTCTGTGAAGTAACCCCTCTGTAGTTTGTTATTTTTGTTGTTGCCCCTTTGCCAAAAGAAATTGAGATTGGCCAAGCAGAGTTTTCATTACTTTATTTTTATCTTTTCATTTCACCATTGACTATTGCCACTTCCACACATACACGTCACCCATGGCCCATACCCCTCAACCACAATCCACCTACGTGGCCATGGATCCTCCAGACATTGCAACACCCAACTGGCCCCTGGTGCAACAAACTCCACAGCAACCCAGACAACCACCTCCTGTTCCCACTTTCTACTCCACCCCCACTCAGTTTCACCCTCCAAGAACCCATGTGCAATTTTCCACTCCACCACCAGGGGGAAAGGGCTCCTCCTCCACCGACTGTTGACATGCCGTTGTGCACTTCCATGGAACTGACACCTCCTTCTGGAACACAGCGTGACTTGCCTGCGGTTCTCCCAACCCCTGGCAGAGGAATGTATCAATTCTCAGAGCACGTGCAAGGGAACTGGGATATTCTGTTTAATTGTCTCAAACAGCAGGACACGGCTTTGAAAGCACTCACCCAGGAATTTGCAACTACCATTTCACAGCATGATGCCAAGATTGAAACCTTGACTGCTAAGATTAAATCCAACCATCAGCAGCTTCAGACCACAATCACTGCTCTAAAACAACATGATGAAGAGGATACTGATCAGCTGACAAAAGCCATGAAGGTGATGGTAACAGGAGAACTGCAGAAAAGTGAGCGCACCCTAGCCTCTGAAGTCCGATTTATGGTCGAACAATTGCAACTGGAGGTACGGAAAGACATCCATGAAGTGCAGCAAAGTACTCGAAAGGATTGTGGCCAACTTTTCCAGGAGATCAGTCAATGTAGTGTCCAATTGAATACCGTAAGTGACTCCTTGAAAGAGATGAAATCAGAAATAAGCAGTTACTTCAAATTCCCTGGGAAAACAGTAACTGACTTTCCATCAATGACACTAAAATCACCCCCTCGCTTCACTGCTGCAGAAGGTGAAACGTCAAAACCTCACACATCCACGTCTGTACATCCACCTTCTTCGCAGCCAACATCTGTGGTCAAGAGTGATCATTTGAAACTAACCTTCCCCACCTTTGGCAGATCATCAGATGATAGTGACCCTCTGTTATATTTAACCAGATGTCACGACTTTCTGGCATTACACCCCTTAGAGGATACAGACATTCTGGCAACCTTTCGCACTGTCCTTTATGGAACAGCCCGGGACTGGTGGGAAGTGGCTAGATCCTCTGTTCGAACATGGAATGAGTTTGAATCCGCATTTCTTGCAGCATTTCTTTCTGAGGATTATGAAGACGAGCTAGCTGAGCGTGTCCGCACCCGAATTCAAGGGGAAAAGGAGTCCATTAGAGATTTCGCTTTCACTTACAGAGCTCTATGCAAGCGCTGGAAACCTTCACTGACCGAGTTTGAGTTAGTTAAATTGATACTCAAAAACATTAAACCATACCTTGCTAGTCAACTTCGCAGCAGAGTAAGTTCAGTGGATGAACTGGTAAAACTTGGGCATCAACTAGAAAAAGATTATGTTCATCAGCTACATTATGAAGGACGAACTATGACTTCACCTATACCACAAAAACCTACCTCTAACCGCCAAGGTGAAAGACCCACCGTCCAATGCTGGAGATGTAAAGGTCAGCATCCTCCTGGAAACTGTCCACACTACTCCACTTCACCTTTCACATCGCCTCAAGGTCCTTTCCAACCTGCAGGAAACAAGCGAAATTCCCCAGCACAAAACACAGGAGGAACACCATCAAATAACGCCCTGTCTGTCACACCTCCATCCCAAACATCTACTGTGACTGCCTCTTTTACTTCTAAATGTGAGTCTATACCTCAACAGTTGGTCATCCCAATTACTATTGGCAGATGGACAGGAAAGGCTATAGTCGACACCGGGGGCAAGCTATACTCTTTTACACGAGAGCTTATGGACAGAGCTTGCATCCTCTGAACCACTCCGTACTTGGGCTCTTGGTCCCTCTCTACCTGGCTAATGGTGAGACCGCTGTACCTATAGGATGGACAACCATTGAAATGACCCTCCATAACCAAGTTTTTTCTCTACCTGTAGCCATCCTTTCCACTAAAGCTCTGGCATACTCTGTAGTCTTGGGATTGGATTTTATATTTTCCAGTGGTCTTCAGATCAATGTTGCAGATGGAAAATATTCTTTCAAGTCAATTCCCAACAGCGAATATCCTTTCCAGCCAGGACGAGCTAGCATTCCCGCTAGAGGAATCCAGCATCTGAAACAGAAAGCACAACACAAAAATACAGGGAGAACTCTCACATTGTTCAGCTCTATTCCTCCACAGCAAATGCCAGGGGTGTCCCAGTCATCAGATAATCTGGATGGAAAAACTTTAATGAAAACCCTGGTAGACACAGCACACTTACCACCTGAGGGAAAGTGCCAACTGCTTCACCTCTTAGAGAACAATCCTCAAGTCTGTACCCTCCAGCTCGGGAGAACAACAGTACTCCAGCATTGTCTTTATACTGTCCATCCTGTGCCCCTCAAACAGCGTCCATACAGATTAACGCCAGAGAAACAAGATGTGGTACAAGAACAAGTTAAAGAAATGTTGAAGAATGGTATCATCGAACCATCACACTCTGCTTGGGCCTCACCTATTGTCCTGGTCCCAAAAAAAGACGGCAGCCAGAGATTCTGTGTGGACTATAGGAGGGTCAATGCCATCACTGAGAGAGATGCCTATCCTCTACCTAATATCACTGAGATCTTGGAATCCCTCTCCGGTGCAGGTATTTTCTCCAGTATTGACCTCAACAGTGGGTACTGGCAGGTGACCATGGAACCTGACAGCAAGGTCCAAGACTGCATTCATCGCCCCCATCTGGGTTATACCAATTCAATGTCATGCCCTTTGGGCTGAAAAATGCTCCCAGCAACATTCAGCGATTAATGGAGACTGTCTTAGGTGAACTGCGAGGAAGAATATGTTTCGTGTATATTGATGATATTATCATTTACTCACCCTCTGTCACCCAACACTTCCATGATCTTCAGACTGTCTTCGACCGATTGCACACTGCTGGTTTTAACCATAAACCTAAAAAAGAGTAAGTTCTGCCTTCATGAATTGACATTTCTGGGACATGTGGTAAACACAAAAGGCATCACGCTGACCCCAGCAAAGTAGAGGCCATACGTTCCTACCCCTGTACCTAAGAACCTTAAAGAAGTTCAACGATTTCTCGGTTTGGCGGGATGGTACCATAGGTTTGTGCCCAATTTCTCTCGGATAGCTGGAACCTATAAATGACTTGAAGAAAAGGGACGAAAATTCCAGTGGTCACCACAGTGTCAACTAGCCTTTGAGAAATTGAAGACATGTCTCACCTCACCTCCAATCCTGGGTCATCCTGATCTTCAGCTTCCTTTTGTTGTCTACACTGATGCCAGTGATTCAGGGCTCGGTGCAGTGTTTGACACAAAGGAAAACACATGGCTTGGGAAGAAGTCATCGCCTATGGTAGTCGGACGTTAACCAAAGCTGAGATTAATTATTCAGCTACAGAGAAAAGAGTGTCTGGCAATAGTATGGGCGCTAGAAAAATGGCAATACTACCTGGAACCGAAACTCTTCACAGTAGTCACGGATCATTCAGCTCTACAGTGGGTCATGAATTCCACAAAAACCACGGGACGTCTAATTCGTTGGGCCCTCTCGTCTGCAAAAATTTGACTTTCTGGTTGAATATCGTAAAGGAAAACCTCAATGAAGCTCCAGATGCGTTATCCCGGATGTATTCCGTACCTGGATGCCACTTATACTCCAATCAGAAGGAGGACTTTGGATTTCCACTTTCCGCAGTAGACATCTGGGAAGAACAGCACAAAGATCTGGTAATTACCACACTAATTCAGTCTCTAGCAGACAACGATTCCTCTGTGCAAGATCAATATGAGGTAATCGAAGATAAGCTGTATCATCGAACTCATCTGACTAATGGGCAAGTACATTACAGACTCTATGTCCCGGCTACTCTTGTCCCAAAAATTCTACAGCATTACCATGCGCATCCCTTAAGTGGTCATTTGGGAATTAGCAAAACTTACCAGAGAGTGCGGCAGGTCGCTTTTCTGGCCCTCCATGTGGGACATCTGTAAAAAAATATGTAAAAAGGTGCATGAAATGCCAGACCTTGAAAAATGAGAACCGAAAACCTGCTGGGAAAATTCAACAAACCACCACCAGTACCAGTCGTCCAAACGAGATGTTGGGAGTAGATCTCATGGGACCACTGCCGCGCAGCTCTCACCAACATGAATATCTACTAGTGTTCGTGGATTACTATTCCCGATGGGTGGAACTGTTCCCCTTGCGAAAGGCCACTGCTCAGGCTGTTTGCTTCACACCTCAGAAAAGAAATTCTTACGCAATGGGGGGGTACCTGATTTCATCCTCTCTGACCGAGGCACACAGTTTTACCTCAGCCATCTTTCAGGACATCTGTGCAAAATGGAAAGTCACTCAGAAGATGACTACAGCATACCACCCTCAGACAAACCTAACCGAACGAGTGAACAGAACATTAAAACAGATGATCTCAGCATATGTTGATGACAATCATAAAAAATGGGGACCAACACCTACCTGAACTACGGTTTGCCATAAATTTAGCGGTCCAAGAAACCATCGGTATGTCTCCAGCCGAGCTTCACCTTGGGAGAAAATTACAGGGGCCAATGGACAAGCTGCTGCATGGGCAAAAATCTTACCCCAACTGCTCCATCTTACGAGGTCACAGAATATCTGTCCGAGTTGCAAGCTAGAGCCAAAGAAAATTCCAAGAAAGCATCATTAAGACAGCTCCGTAGCTACAACAAGACCCGAAGAGATGTCTTCTACAAAGAAAAAGGACCGTGTATGGGTGAGAAATTTTCCGCAATCAAGTGCACTTCACCATTTCTGTGCTAAACTTGCCAACAAATGGAAAGGTCCCTACAGAATAATAAAACGGCTGGGACCTCTGAATTATCGTGTGGCACTAGAAGACACTGGTGAGGATGTGCGTACCGTTCATGTATGTAACTTGAAGCCATGTTTTCCTACCGCTGATGAGTTAAACCATCTGGGAAAATCGAAACTTTTGGAAATTTTCCACGAATCCACTGACGAAGATGAAGAGTTTCTTGGTTTCTGACAATGCTATCCTTTAAACAACCTGGAGTTGTTTTTTCCCAGGGGGGAGGAGTGTGGCGGAGCTGAAAACTACAAAAACAAATTAAATCATTAAATCAAGGTTGTCTCCGCCCATTTCCGTTGCTAAGTGGGGGAAAAAAAGGAAATGAGGTTATCCCATAAAAGGAGGAGTATACTGGAGAAGGGAAAAGAGAAAGTGTGGAAAAAGACGTGAAGTTTGTTGTTACGAGGGCGATTTACCGAGGTGAGAACCGGGAAAGCCTCAATAACAGTCGAACGCAAACTGAAAGTAACCACATGAACTGAACGAGCGGTTGGTTATTCCGTGGTGGAATAGTAACTGGAAAAAAAGGTGTTTTCCCTTACCTGGGAGGCGGGGTGACGAAATCGTCAGCGGGTAGAACGCTGTGCCTCTGCTGGAGCGGATGCGGGAGAGTAAACCGCTCTCCACCCCAATGTCTTCAGCGCGGAGCGTGTACAAGACCCCAAGCGAGCTGGGTTTAAGGACCGTCTGGATCCTGTGGCTGTTTCCAGTTACCATCCAACCAGGAGTTTCACCATTTCTAAAGGCTACGGCGTGGCTGTATTCGCGGCTGGTTTTCCCCAAACCCTCACACAAATTCACCTCTGCATTTCACACATCCGGTTATCCGGGTCCCACACAAACTAAGCAGTGAGTAATATTTTATTTTTTTTTATTTTTTTGCCACCAACCAAAAATTGACATTTTTGATATATTTTTGTTTGTTGTTGAGGAAATCTGATTCTGTACCTGGACAAACGCACTGTTGAATCCGTGGTCTGTGAAAAAAGATTTGACTGGGAATTTAAAGTGGTTGTATATTTTGTCCTTTTGTTTTGTTTTGTTTGGAGGGAAATGGTATGAAATACAGACATTTCTAAGCTGATTCTGAACTGTCCTTAGTGATTTCTTTTCATGTATGTAACTGGTGGCATTTAAGCTATCTGGGTATTTGTTTTGAAAATATTGGCAGGGTTTACACCTGCCTGGCGCCCGAACTTACTAACTTTTATTTGAACAATAATTGGTTGATTATTTGAATTTATTATTGGGTTGCCACCGTTACACCCTAACACCCAAAGGGCACTGAATGCCTTTGGATGCGTACGCTAGAGCTATAGCGTCCACTATCCATCTGGATAGGCTCTGTTTCGAAGTGGCCAGTCCCTTGAGACGCCCACTGAATGAAACGAAAAGCTGCTCTGTCTGTCTGAAAGCAGACGAGCGCGACACGTAAGCTCTCAATGCCCTCACTGGGCAGATGAAATTTTCGTCCATATTATCCCCGATGACCGGAAGGGCAGACAGGGAAATAACCTGCGCCCTAAACGATGTGTTTAGGGATTTTGGAACGTAACCATGCTTAGGTTTGAGCACGGACTCTGGAGTCATGAAGCCCAAATTCCATGCACGACGCGCTCACTGAGAGCGCGTGTAAGCCCCCAACACGCTTCACTGAAGCGAGAGCCAGGAGAAACACCGTCTTGAGCGACAAGTGTTTCATATCAATCTCCCGAAGAGGCTCGAAAGGAGGACCCTTCATGGCGTCCAGCACCGTGGAAAGGTCCCAAATGGGAACTGTGGGAGGTCTGGGTGGATTAAGTCTCCTAGCTCCTTTAAGGAACCGAATGACCTAAATCGTTCCTTCCTATGGACTGGCCGTGTGCGGTTCAGAAAAAGCCGCTATAGCCGCCACATATACCTTGAGTGTGGAAGGGGATCTCCCGCTATCCAACATCTCTTGTAAGAAGGACAAAACAGTCCGCAGTCTGGGGGTGACACGCCGCGAGACGTGCACCAGCCAGAAAAAACAGACCATTAAGACGCATAGAGCCGTCGTGTAGACGGAGCTCTAGCTTGTGTGATCGTGTTTAAACACTCCCTGAGGGAGGTCAGCGGATACCCGTTGATGGCCCACACATGAAGGGACCCATAGCTCCGGGGTGAGGATGCCAAATCGAACCATTTGCTTGAGAGAGGAGATCTCTCCTCAGAGGCCACTGGCCACGGGGCGGTGCTGGCTAACTGCATCACAGCTGGGAACCAGGGTTGATTCGACCAGAGCGGCGCTACTAGCAGCACTGAGCATCCTTCCTCCCTGATCCTCTCACCACCTGGGTCAGGAGGGAGACAGGGGGGAAAAGGCATATAGGGGGCGGCGTGGCCACTGATGAGCCAGCTTTTCGAGCCGTCCTTGCTTTTCGAGAAAAATTCTAGACAGTGAGCGTTCTCTGGGGACGCAAAAAGGTCCACTTCCGATCTGCCGAATTTCTTCCACAATAGTTGTACTGTGTGTGGGGTGTAATGACCATTCTCCTGCCGGAACGCGGTTCCTGGACAGTACGTCTGGTCCAGCATTCAGGTGCCCCGGCACGTGCGCCGCCCTTAGTGAAAGGAGGTTGCAGCGCGCGCCCATATCAGAAGGCGTTTGGTCAGCCTGTATAACGACAGGGGACCTGAGGCCGCCCCTGGCGATTTATGTATGACACCACTGACATGCTGTCTGAACGTATCAGTACATGGCAGCCCATAATCAGGGGACGAAAGCGGAGTGAGCGCTTTGCACACTGCTAACATCTCGAGGCAGTTTATGTGGAAGAGCTTTTCTCGCTCTGACCAAAGGCCAAACAGCGGTCTGCCCTCGAGCAGCGCTCCCCATCCTGCGTTGGATGCGTCCGTAGACACCACCCTCAGACTCGAGGAAGTCCCTAGGCTTACACCTGACAGGGTACAGTCTTTTGACCTCCATGGTTTCAAAGCTGCAATGCAAGCTTGATTGACCTTGAGGCGAAGCCGACCGGTGGCCCATGCTTTGCATGGCACCCTCCCTTTGAGCCATATCTGCAGCGGGCGCATGCGCAGCAGACCCAGCTGGAGTGCTGATGATGCTGAGGCCATCAGACCTATTATTTTCTGAAAGCTCTTTAGAGGGAGAACAGCGCCGCAGCAAAATGAGCTGACTGTGCGCTGGATGCGCAGCGCACGCTGTTGTGACAGCTGCGCTGTCATCGACAGCGAGTTCAGTTCCAGTCCCAGAAAATAAATATTCTGACTGGGGAACAGCGAACTCTTTTCCCAGTTTACTGTGAGGACCGAGATTCTCGAGGTGACTCAGCAGCAGGGCCTCTGTGCGCCACTATCTCTGAATGAGATTGGGCTAGAATGAGCCAATCGTCCCAAATAGTTCAGCACTCGAACACCCTGCAGTTTGAGGGGAGCGAGTGCTGCGTCCATGCACTTCGTAAATGTACGGGGTGCTAGAGACAAGCCGAACGGCAGGACTTTGTACTGGTATGCCTGGCCCTCGAAGGCGAATCTCAAAAATCGCCTGTGACGTGACGCAATCTGTATTTGAAAATACGCGTCCTTTAGATCCACTGACACGAACCAGTCTCCTTGGCGAACGTGCGCGAGGATTTTTCTGGTCGTTAGCATTCTGAACTGGCATTTCACAAGCGCTTTGTTCAGTTGCCTTAGATCTAGTATGGGTCTGAGACCCCCGTCTTTCTTGGGTACCAGGAAGTATCCGCTGTAAAGCCCCCCCTTCGCTCTGAGCCTGAGATAAAGGTTCGATAGCCCTTTTTCTCAGAAGTTTCTGAATTTCGGCTCGAAGTAGATGTGCTACATTCGAATCTACCGAAGTCTCGACGCGCGCCGGTGTGGCGGCGAGGGGGCGTCTGTGAAACTGTAGCGAATAGCCTTCTTTTATGATGTTTATCACCCATTTTGAAACCCCGGGAAGCTTTTCCCATGCATCTGCACGTGTAGCTAGGGGCTGAGTGAAAAGCGCGCTCTGATCGACTCGCGATACAGCGGCTTTCATGAGCTGCGACAGAAATGTCGCCTGGGCTCCTGGAACGACGCCAGGCGAGTCCGCAGAGTCGGCAGAGGCAGTAGTTCACAGTGATGGCAGCCGCCATCCGCAAGAGCGATAGCCGCGTGTTCCTCGCCCAGGCAGGAAGCGCAAATCACGTGGCGGTCCCCGTCGCTGAGCGTGGTCCGTTTGCACGAACCGCAAAGAGGCATCTTGAGAAAGACGCCGCTTCAGATACAAACAGAGAAAATAAGTGTGAGTCGCGCCGGCGACCTCACACACACTCCAATAAGTGAAAGGATATATAGGCGCCGGAACGCGCTGCTGGAAGGCGACGAAGGCGGCGGTGCCAGCAGCTTGTCGTGACTTCTCCCGCTGAGGTGCTCTCTCGACGGCGCAGCTTCTTCACTCGGATCAGCGATGAGTTGTCCTCGCTGAGGATAAAAAAATCAGAGTTCATAAGCCTGTGAGCGAAATATATAGCCCTAAGCCACGCCTGTTTCGGCGGGACGTGGACGCGGGAGGGCGCGAAGCGCCCTCATTGGGTGTGACGTCACTCAAGGGCTCGCTCGATTGGCTTAAGCTTTTGCCGCACAGCAGCCAATAGGCGCGCGAGCTGTCTCGCCTAGGTCTGTATGCTGTGGCAAAGCGTTTTACATTGATACAAAATTAAGGATAATTTTTGCTTCAGTATTCTCGTGGAAAAGGATTTTTCCCCAATGCGTTGCTACGACAACGCAGTACGAGAGTATCTCTCGTAAGAGAACTAACAATTAAGACACAAAACAAACACAACAGAAAGGCTGATGATCAAACCTGTTCCATAGACACTAGAAAAGCGGGGATTAAACTCAAAAACCGACTTGAATAAACCTAACAAATAAATTGGGGCTAAAGCGGGTTTCATAAAAGGGTCATTCAAGTTCACGCAATCCCACTAATTTGATCCAGGTTTATCTAGATAACTGCACGCGTCTCTTAAGCAGCCCTAGAGGTCGATCATAGATCAAATCGATCCACTATCAAACAGCATATATGTTTGTGCTGTTTTATGCGTTTGAGACATGGTGTTTGCAAAACTTACATTTCAAAGGAATATTCTCCATCTGTAAATCTTAGGAAGTCGTGCAAATATTTCCATTTTGCTGTAAACTTCACATTGGATGAGCGGTGCTGCGCGCATGTGCGCCAAATAGGAGCGCAATAATTCTGACTAATACATTTTGCTTGGAAAATTAATAGGCTATGCAATATTTTATAACACCAGAAATAACTTCTAATTACAACAATTTATCTTTAGGATGTTGGATAAGTTGCAGTGAACTTATAGCTTATTATATTTAAAATAATAAAAAATGTAACAGAAGTAATTCAGGGAAGAATTTTTTTAAGAAACCAAATATAATAAATATACAAAATATAGTTTTGGGTTTAGGACCTAAGCTACTTAATAAAGATGACTTATACTTAGAATGCTGAGAATTGCAGCTTTTAAAGCAATAATAGTTTTTTTTGGAGAAAGCAAGAATGTTTGGTTAGATTTAGTTTATACAGTGCATTATGGAGAGGATAACATGAAATTAAGAGCAAAAGTATACATTTTGAAAATATATGTGCAACTCTAAAATCAAAGAATATTCCATAAAATAAAGGAATACATATAAGCCTATAACTAAATAACCTTTCCTCCCTTAATTCTAGTTATTTGTTATTTTATTTATTTACTTATTTAATATTTAATATTTTATATTTAAATAATATCACTTGAATAACTTATTAGGAATTATGTGTCATTATAAGAGTTTGATATAAATATGTGAATTGTTTAATTTCTCCCCTTTTTATATGTAAAGGTGTCTAACTGTACTTATTGGTTATTGTTCTAATTATGTGTTTTTTTATGCTAGATGTTGGTGGTTATTATCACACAAATAAAAGTAGAAGGAAAAAATAAGATTTATTGGGGGAAAATATGTCTTTAAAGGAACTGTCCATTTGTATAATTGTGTTATTTAGATGTGCCTTATTTAGAATTTTAAACCTACAATTTAGTGTATTTTTATGATAATAACTGTGAAGGGACTATTGGGTAAATCAAATGTAGTCTACTATAGCCAATTACTAAGTTCAGATTCATCTTACCAGTTTAAATGTATACTGTGCTTTTGTAATTATTTATTTTAAATGTTGTGTTTTTAACTTCTGCTTTAATAAGTTTATTTTTATTTTTATTTATTTTTATTGTAATGTTCTAATGTTCTTCTAATAACCATACAAATTTACTACAGCTGCCAAATAAAACCAGAGAGAAATGTATTCATAAATCTTTAAAACTATCTAATTAAAATCACAAAACATTCAGCCAGTAAGAAAAGAAAACCTGTAGGATATATATGTGTATATATATGTATATGTGTGTGTTTGTGTGTGTGTATATAGACATATATATAGACATATATTTGTTTGTAGGTCTATATTGTCTAATTTATCATTGTAGCCTTATTTAAGTTGATTTTCTTTACTGTATATTTATTTTTGGACTTATAGTGGTTAATAAAGTCAAACAATGGTATGAGAGAGTGTCAGTCATTGTGTTCCTATTGGTCAGTGTTAGAGGATCTGTGTAACTGAGGCTTAGCCTGACAGTTAGCCTGCCCTGGACCAGGCTAGTTTCCCAGCATAAGTTGCCAGGGTAACTGAGTTTGAACTATTTTAAGTTTGCTTTATGAAACAGAATCAACCGACAATAAGTCTGACTAACCAAAATAAGCCTGGCTTGTATACTAATCTTGTTTTATGGAACAACCCTCTGATTCCTGACACAATTATTCTCAACACACCAGTCCATCTATGGCAAGCCATTTTAACATTTAATGCTTACAACCTATAGTAATGTTCCCCTTCAGGAACTCCGCTGCGTGAAATCGCAGTGGGGAACCGCCCCCCAGCGTAGCGCGTCTGAATCATGAATGAAATCAGTCAATGGAGATAGAGTACACGCGAGTGACGTCATCGACCAGGAAGCTATAAATATCCCCCGAATACACAAGCCGCCAGCTTTCTCACTTCAGCAAAGCGCTCTGTGTGTGTGTCTGAAATCTTTCGATTGTGTGTTTGTCTGTTGCTAGACAGGAGTTTTCACTATATCTATATATATATATTTATAAAAAAACCAATATGAGTGTGACGAGCGAGCAGCAGTACAGAAAGTGTGTTCCCCCCTGTACTCGATACATCACAGGTGGGGATTCACATGAACTGTGTGTTGCTTGTTTGGGAGTGCAGCATGCCCAGTCAGCTCTCGAGGGGGCTGATTGCGAGCATTGCGAGCGTTTCCCACTAAGAACCCTGCGCTCGCGGCGATCGCTCTTCGAGGAGAGTGGTTTGCTGCGAGCTCCCCAGGGCTCGGGGTCCCGCTTCTGTTGAGGCAGAGCGGCGGCGCTTGTCCTGGGGTTCGCAGATGGATCTCACCGGCGACGTTGAGACGGGCCCCCGCCCTATCTCAGCGATCTCCGGCGGGATCCAGTGCCTCTCGCCCGGCTCTGGAAGCACGCGCTGCGGCCGTTACTTCTGCCCGGGTGGAGGCACATGAGGTTCAGGAACTTAGATTATCCAGTTCTGAGGAGCTGGATGTCGAAAGTTTCACATCAGAAGATACTGGAGACTCGTCACTCCAGCATAATGCTGAAGAAGGGCTGATGGATATTTTAACTCGTGCTGTTGAAAAGCTCAGCATTGAGTGGCCAACTGACAGGCAGGAGTCTAGAATAAAAAGCAAATTGGATGATAGATTTCTGTCTGCACGTCCTCAGCCTTCTCGCCGGTGTTTACCGTTCTTCCCTAATCTTCACACTGAGGTGTCAAAGACCTGGGCTAGACCGGTTTCCAGTAGAATTTACACAAATCAATCCAATGCATATGGTAATATTTTTGGAGCTAAATCTTCTGGTTATGTGACGATGCCGAAGGCGGAGGAGGACGCTCGCGAGCTATCTCTCTCCTGCTTCGTCGTCTTCACTTAAAGCACCGGCCCTTCCCTCTAGACCGCTAAAAAACACTTCAGCGCTCGTGGGGAAGGCTTACTCGGCTGCGGGGCAGGCGGGCTGCATGTCTTCACACTATGGCCATTATGCAGGCTTATCAGGCCGACCTGTTAAAAGATGTTTGTGAGGGGGGTGAAATTTCTATGACTATGATTAATGAGCTCAGGCAGACTGCTGATCTCACTCTCCGGGCCACCAAGGAGACCGCTAAATCCATCGGCCGGTCTATGGCAGCCATGGTGGCCACGAGGAGAGACACTTATGGTTGAGTCAGGACATCTATGAAAGAGAAGGATAAGACTCTCCTTTTAAATGCTCCCGTTTCGCCTGCGGGCCTCTTCGGTGACGCTCTTCAATCTGTCACCGAGAGGTTCCAGGAGGAAAAAAAGCAGACGGCGGCGTTTCACAAATTTATTCCCCTCAAAGTTCGCATCACTGGGGCTGCTGAGCGAGGGCAGTCCCAGCAGCCGAGTACAGCAAAAAGAGAGCAGCAGAAAAAGAGTGTCGCGTCTCGTGCCCCCCCCCGCAGAGAAACTGGAGGGACGAGACGGGGGCGCTCTCCGGCGCGGCCTTCTCGGGGCAGGGCTGATCTGAGGACAGTCATTGTCGCTAAGAAGGCCGCGTCAAAAAGGTCCTGACGTTTTCAGCGCCAGGGCTCTGAGGGTGGTCCCCGCCGAGAGAGACTTGAGTCCACCTCCCTTAAGGGTGCCCTGTCTCTCCAGGCGCCCTCAGGGGCCCATCCTACTAACCCTGCCAAAACAGGGCGTAGGAGGGTCCGGCGAGTGCTTTCCCGAGGGACGCTCGCCGTCTCTAATGAGGGCTCCAGAGTGTTCAGAACAGTCGTTCCCTGCCGGTGCGCCGTTACAGGGCACTGTGTCTGTCACTCAGGAGGTTCAACCAGAGGGCCAGCCCCGAGAGGCTGGTACCCTTAGTAGAATTTTTGGTAGAGTGGAAAAACCTTCCAAATGTGTCTCGTTGGGTCCTGCACACGATCAAGAGAGGTTACGCCATACAGTTCAGGTCTCGTCCGCCTCTGTTCAGAGGGGTCCTTCCCACAGTGGTGGGCCCCGAGCAGGCTCTGGTAATGGAACAGGAGGTTATGACTCTCCTTCAAAAAGGAGCTATAGAGCGGGTTCCTCCTCCCAGCAGGGAGTCAGGCTATTACAGCCGGTACTTCATTGTTCCGAAGAAAGACGGGGGGGTTGCGTCCAATTTTAGATCTGCGCATTTTAAATCGCACTGTAGGGAGACTCAAGTTCAAAATGCTTACTCTCAAACAGATCGTGTCACAAATCAGGTCCGAGGACTGGTTTGTCACGATAGACCTAAAGGACGCCTACTTCCATGTATCGATTCTTCCTCAACATCGGAAATTCCTGAGATTTGCGTTTGGGGACCAAGCATACCAATATCGGGTCCTTCCGTTCGGTCTAGCACTGTCACCCCGAACATTCACCAAGTGTATGGATGCGGCGGATAGCCCCATTGAGACTTCAGGGCATCCGCATCCTGAACTATATAGACGACTGGTTAATCCTAGCTCAGTCGGAACATCAAGCGGTTCGGCATCGAGATGTCGCTCTCGCTCACATCAAGAGATTGGGGGTTGAGACTGAACACCAAGATGAGTGTGCTTTCTCCAGCACAGAGAACCACTTTTCTCGGTGTAGTGTGGGATTCGACGACGATGCAGGCACGGTTGTCACCTGCTCGGGTTGCTTCGATTCTCGCCGCAGTCAGACAGATCAAGCTAGGCCAGCTATTCACTGTGAAACAGTTCAGAGACTGTTAGGTCTCATGGCGGCAGCGTCCAACGTTATTCCTTTTGGCCTGCTTGCACATGAGACCGTTGCAGTGGTGGCTCAGAACCAGGGGATTCTCCCCGAGGGGAAATCCGCTCCGCACGGTCTTGAGTTCGCGACGCTGTCTTCGCGCCCTGATCGTGTGGAACGATCCTTGGTTTCTGTCCCAAGGTCCTGCGTTGGGAGCTCCTTGTCGTCGCGTAACGCTAACGACAGATGCTTCTCTCACGGGTTGGGGGGCGATCATGAGTGGTCGCCCAGCTCAGGGTTTGTGGGAGGACCATCATCTCCTATGGCACATAAACTGTCTAGAAATGTTGGCAGTGTTTCGGGCTCTGAAACACTTCCTCCCAGACCTAAGGGGGCCACCATGTCCTTGTCCGGACAGACAACACATCGGTGGTCTCTTATATAAACCATCAGGGGGGGTCTGCGGTCGCGGCCGCTATGCAAACTAGCCAGTCAGATCCTTCTATGGTCCCAGGGGAAACTTCTGTCTCTGAGAGCGATTTATCTCCCGGGGTATCTAAATCAGGGGGGCGGACATCCTGTCGAGGCAGGGGGCCGAGGCCCGGGGAATGGAGACTTCACCCCGAGGTGGTGGAGCTCCTCTGGAAGCACTTTGGTCGTGCCGAGGTAGACCTCTTTGCTTCCCGAGAGACATCACATTGTCCTCTGTGGTTCTCTCTCAGCCATCCAGCCCCGCTGGGGTTGGACGCTATGGTACAGGCGTGGCCGAGGTCTCGCCTGTACGCCTTTCCCCCGATTGCTCTGCTCCCAGGAGTTCTGGAGAGGGTTCGCCGGGACGGAGTCAAGCTACTCCTGATAGCCCCGTTCTGGCCGGCCCGAGTATGGTTTTCGGACCTGGTGTCCCTTCTCGACGGCTCTCCCCTGGAGATACCGATCAGGAGGGACCTATTATCTCAGGCGAGCGGTGCCATCTTTCACCCTCGCCCAGAAATGTGGAAGCTGTGGGCTTGGCCTCTGAGGGGGCCCAGCTCATAGATCTTGGTCTCTCGACCGAGGTCGTTGAGACCATCCTCCAGTCCAGAGCTCCCGCCACAAGGAGGCTTTATGCCGCGAGGTGGAAACTTTTCACCTCCTGGTGTAGTGAGCGCCAGCAGGACCCAGTTAACTGCCCGGTTGGTACAGTGCTGGAGTTCCTGCAGGATCGTCTCTCTACAGGGTTATCCCACTCCACACTGAAGGTGTACGTGGCGGCCCTAGCTGCTTACCACGCCCCTTCGAGTGGAGGTTCTCTCGGGAGACACCCACTTGTATCTCGCTTCCTTCGTGGCACCTTGAGGCTGAGGCCAGCAGTACGCACGAGGGTACCATCATGGGACTTGGCCATTGTTTTGGAGGGCCTCTCCTTAGCTCCTTTCGAGCCCCTTGAAGAAGTTTCTGAGAAGTTCCTTACTCTAAAAACAATTTTCCTGCTTGCTATTTCGTCTCTCAAAAGGATTGGAGACATTCAAGCACTTTCGGTTGCTCCCTCGTGCCTGGAATTTTCACCTGGTATGGCTAAGGCTTTTCTCTATCCGAGGCCAGGCTATGTTCCTAAGGTTCCAACTACTCCAGTTAGACCTGTCATACTGCAGGCTTTTTGTCCTCCTCCGTTTCTGACGTCGGACCAGGAGAAACTTTATCTGCTCTGCCCTGTTAGGGCCTTAGATGCTTATGTCCACAGAGCTGCCCTGTGGAGAAAATCTGAACAGCTGTTTGTTTGTTTTGGGCCACCTAACAAGGGGTGCCCTGCATCTAAGCAAAGGATGAGCAAGTGGGTGGTCGAGGCCATCTCACTTGCTTATGAGTCGGCAGGTCAGCCTTCACCTTTGGCTGTACGGGCTCACTCCACCCGGAGTATGGCTGCTTCTAAAGCTCTCCTTTCAGGAGTGTCTCTTCAGGACGTCTGTGATGCGGCAGGCTGGTCCTCACCGCATACTTTCGTCAGATTTTATAGTCTTGACTTTGGCTCCACTCCCGGGGCTCAGGTTCTCTCGTCAGTTTGTGCTCCCTAATGCACACACTACGGGGTTTTGGTCGTATGGGGACGTGGGTATTGCGTTCCCCACTGCGATTTCACGCAGCGGAGTTCCTGAAGGGGAACGTCCCGGGTTACGTATGTAACCCTAGTTCCCCGAAGGAACGGACGCTGCGTGTCCTGCCATACTTCCTGCATCCCCTGGATCGCTTGCTTCAGTGACTTTAAGCTGGCGGCTTGTGTATTCGGGGGATATTTATAGCTTCCTGGTCGATGACGTCACTCGCGTGTACTCTATCTCCATTGACTGATTTCATTCATGATTCAGACGCGCTACGCTGGGGGGCGGTTCCCCACTGCGATTTCACGCAGCGTCCGTTCCTTCGGGGAACTAGGGTTACATACGTAACCCGGGACGTTCATGCTATTAGTACTTATTTTTAGATACTAGTATTTATTACATTAATTTATTACTAGTACTTATTCTTTATCTAGTGCTTATTATTTATGTACTAGTGCATGTGATATGATATATATATATATATGCAATATTGTATTAGCTACATATGCAGTAACATATCTGATCACATCTATATATTATGAAGGGTATTGAATATAAAATTTCCTACATTATGATATATTAGTAAATATATTGTCACATATTTTTTTCAATATATGAAAAGCGGAAATTCCTTGTGTATTATTCAATATATTGTAATTAGGGGTGTGCAAAGCAGCCGATATTTGTATCTGTATTTGTATTTGTTGAGGGGGGAAAAGTATTTGTATTTGTATTTGTATTCGAGTAAAATTCAAAATAGGCGTAAAAAAAGAAAAAGAAATTCGTTACACTTCCAATTTACGTTATAGTGTAAGTATTCTTTAATTATATACATTCTAATAATGATGGATATGCAATATTGGTTGATATTTTTCCATAAATCCAGCAATGAAACAAGGAACGTCATTGAAAAGAAAATAACGTAACAGTCATTACCTCATCCATGGTTAAAACAACTAATAAAATACCATTGTGAACATTATGAAGCCTACATCTTGCTGTTTTTAACCGAACGTAAACGTTACTCTGTAAACAGCCTATTGTCTAAATTACCGCGCTAAACAGCTGACGTTACGTAAACAGAGCGAACATGAGAGCGCCCGACTCCAGACGTCAATAATGCAGCGTAATGGAATAATCTCCCGATCAAACTCCACTTCCCGAAAGTTATAAACTGCCTCAGGAGTCAGGAACCAGTTAAGGTACAAAATCTATTCAACAAAATAGTGATGGAGTTTAGTGTTTTTTCGCTCAGCCGAGCAGAGCCTCTCTGTTGCTGTGTGGAGCAGCCTGCGTCCGTCACTCACTCACTCTCTCACTCATCCGGGCGTGCACTGCGGTCTCATGAGGAAACGTAGCTTTTTGATATAAAGTTTTTCCTATTCCCGAATACAAATATTTTTTGAAGTATTTGTTCGAAATAAGTATTTGTAAAAAACACGTTATTTGTGCCTTTCCGAATACCGTATTCGGGTTCGGCTCCACCCCTAATTGTAATATATTAACACAATCTATTATTTTGTATATTTTCAAAGATACGTTTAAAACCATTTAATAAATTGATCATTCATAGGGAAATATATTTTATTTTCATAAGAGTTTGCAGATGAATGAAGCCATCAGTAGCAAACAAGCCTTGAGACTTGATCATCTGTCCTCCGTCAGTTTGAGTCTCTTAGTTTGTGTTTCTGTGTTTCTTCTCAGCTTTACCCACATCTACAGTGACTGTGACACCAGCCAGTCCTGTATTCACTGGAGAAACAGTCGATCTGAAGTGTGTGATAAACTCTGATCACAGAAACTGGAGATATGAGTGGATTAAAGGCAGTGTAAAGTTACAGACGTCTGAGCGTTACACTGTAAACACACACACTCTCACTATCAGAGGAGTTACTGAGTCTGATCGGGGTCAGTACTGGTGTAAAGGACAGAGAGATGGAAGACCAAACTCATCAACATCAGGATCTGTTTATCTCTCAGTGAAGGGTGAGTTCAACATCATTGTCCTCTTAAACTCTCTCTACTGTCATGATCACACAACCAATCGAGAGACTGCAGGGTCAGATGTTACGTTCACACTAAATAATGCACAAATGCTGTTCTTTGGACTGACTGAGCGTTACAGGTCCATCTCTCTTTTGATGGTTTAAATCTAGTTAATTGTCTCTGTTCTTGTCTTCAAAACCCTTTAAAGGAGCAAAACTGAATGAAACTGAATGCAGAGATCTGAAAATAAATGTTAAAGCTGAAGTATTTTTACTTGAAGTGTGATCTTACAACAGATAAAGACGTCAGTCTTACACATGTGAACACAGACCCGAGAAACAGCTAAAATTGCTATGTTGATGGCCGATAAGCACATGATAATTTAAAAATCAATTTTTAATTATATATTCTATATGAACATGTTTTTTTTACACTTAAAGTTTTAGTACAAATGCAGCTTTGCTTTGATGTTCAGCATGATCCTGTCGTCGTTTTGTCTCTGATTATGAATGTTGAAACGTTGAGTGTTGGATGAAATTAATCTTAATTCTAATGTTTGATAGACAGTTGATGAACTTCATCAGCTCACCTGAATATAATAATACTGTCATAATTTTAATCTTCCTCATGTCGTTCCAAATCTGTACTGTTTTTCTTCTTTAAAACTTGTTTATAATGTGCTGATCGCTATAATAATGAGAAGGTCAGATTTTCAGAGTTAAAAAAGGACACAAAAGCACCATAAATGTATCATAAAATAAGTCTAATGAGTCTATATGACAGACTTCATGACTAATAAAGAGTATTTAATTCTCCATCATCCTGTCCAGAGACACAGATTAGAAATAAAACGCGCCGCCTCTGTTTACTGACAGTTTACAGTCATCTGATCACTGATGCTCTGCAGGAGAAAAATAAAGACTGTCACTGTCAAAACTCTGAACATTGTGACCCAGAAACAGAGACAGAAAGTTCAGACGTCCAGTTATTTCACAGCAGACATACAGGATACTTTTACAGAGGAAAAATAAACTACAGATGTTCGTAAGAAATCACTCCCTCAAAACACAAAGGAACAGGTCAAATAATCACTGCGTTTACTAGTGGAAATAAAGTGGAGTTTATAAAGAATCTATAAGCTATGAAACCATTTAGTTGTACTCTTCTTCTTCTGCCCAATTATTCTCAACACGAGCGCCGATGCCTCGGTTCAAATGTCACATCACCAGTCCTACTAGCAAGCCGTTTTAAAATTCAATCTTAAAACCTCTATAGTATCTATGTCATGCTATTAGTACACATATTTAAAGATACGTTTATACCATTTAATATATTGATCATTCATAGGGAAATATTATGTTCTTTTCATAAGAGTTTGCCAGATGAATGAAGCCATCAGTAGCAAACAAGCCTTGAGTCTTGATCATGTCCTCCGTCAGTTTGAGTCAGTTTGTGTTTCTGGTGTTTCTTCTCAGCTTTACCCCACATCTAACAGTGACTGTGACACCAGCCAGTCCTGTATTCACTGGAGAAACAGTCGATCTGAAGTGTGTGATAAACTCTGATCACAGTAACTGGAGATATGAGTGGATTAAAGACAGTGTAAAGTTACCGACGTCTGGGCGTTACACTGTAAACACACACACTCTCAGTATTGTTAAAGTTATTGAGTCTGATCAGGGTCAGTACTGGTGTAAAGGACAGAGAGATGGAAGACCAAACTCATCAACATCAGGATCTGTGTATCTCTCAGTGAAGGGTGAGTTCAACATCATTTCCTCATAAACATGATCATGATCACACAACCAATCGAGAGACTGCAGTGTCACATGACCCACCGTGGGACGTTTGCCATTATATAATTTTTAAACATTAATTTCTTAGTGAAAACCTAAAGTAATATTGACAATATATCATTTTTAAAGCTTGCTGACTGATTTTCAAAATAAATTACAGAGGAACAGTAACTTATCATTTTGCAACTAGAATATTTAATATTTCATACGTGTTTTTTATGCATTTATTAGAGGTTGAATTCAAAACAAAATACTGCCAAACCGCCCATACTACTTCTGATTAGGATGTCTACTTCATAAATGTATGAAAATTATGGAAATATATGGTTCAGATCACTCAAAAACATATATGGAAATGGAGACGCCCTTATATGGTCAGTAACAGAGCTTCGGCTGTCATCTAGTGAACAAGCTCTTTTTTTTCATTAACCTAAAATTTGGTCCAAACTTCTGTAACTTTTTTTCAGTTTTACTTTCATAATTTTCACTTCTACAATAATCTTCCAAATGTCTTCTTTAAAACAAGAGCAGCCATAGGTCTATATTCTGAAGGATAGTGATTTTGTTGTCTATGCGATAAGAGAGTGACAGTGAAGGGGTGATGTGCAGTTCAACTCTTCTCTTATGCACTTCTGTATCCGCCACATCTGTTCCTATAAGAGGAAGAAATTATTTTAGTGATTTAAATGCTCATGTATTTGACTCTTGAGGATCTGAATCTGTTGTTGTTCTCCTGCAGATCTACAGCCGAAGCCTGAACTCACATCAGATCCTGCAGGAGCTGCACTGACTGGACACACAGTGACTTTGTCCTGTCGCGTGTATCCGTCCCACTGGAGACTGGGACTCTTACTGGTACAAACACACACTGAACCCTGAGACAGAGAAGAAGAAGACAAACCCCTACAGCCTGAAGATTGACTCAGTGTCTGATGGAGGCCAGTACTGGTGTAGAGCTGGAAGAGGGAAAACCAGTCTATTACACACAATACAGTGAGCACTGTGGGTAAATGTTACAGGTGAGAGAGACTGTAGTGTGTGACGCAACAAATACAGATCAGAGACAATATCTACACAACTTCTGAAACTATAAATGCAATATTCTGTGTGTGTACAGAGAGTCCCTAAAGCTGTGGTGACGGTACGACCTGATGAACGAGTGTTTAGAGGAGAAACAGTCTCTCTCAGATGTGATATAAAGTGGGCAGGAGACACTGAGTGGACGTACAGCTGGGAAATAGAGGGAACCAACAACCGATATAAAAACACTGTCAGCCGAACCTCAACACAAGAGTTGAACATCAGCCGTGTTGATCTCTCTCACAGCGGTGAATACACCTGTACAGGACAGATACACACTCAACGCTCTCAGCGCAGTGATGCTGTTACACTGACTGTATCCGGTGAGTGTGTGTGTGTTGTGATCAGCTTCTCCATCAGTTTCTCTACGGCTCTGTAACTCATGTTGTTTTGTTCAGCTGAAGCTCAGGCATCAGTGCGAGTGTCTCCACAGCCGTGGCTGACTGAAGGAGAATCAGTGACTCTGATCTGTGAGGTTTCAGGCTCCTCTACAGGCTGGACGTTCAGCTGGTTCAGAGATCATGATCATCTGTCAGACCAGCAGCAGAGGAGCTGGAGGATCTTACACTCTCAGTCCTGCCGCTCTACAGCACACAGGAGTTTATACGTGCAGAGCAGAGAGAGGACGACCCAGCCCTATTACACACACAACAGCAGCGCACACACACTGTGGATCACTGGTGAGGGTTTATGCTGGTGCTCATCCGGATCTGTGTGTCACTGCAGTCTCTGTGCTGTCCGTTCTGACTGAGATTTTCCTCTTTTCAGGAGTTTCTGCTTCAGTGTCTCTGGTCATCAAGCCCAGCAGAAGTCAACACTTCTCATTCTGACTCTCTCTCTCTGAGCTGTGAGGATCCGAGTAACTCTGCTGGATGGACAGTGAGAAGATTCACAGACAAACACACACAAACTTGTGCAAAACAAACAGAATCTTCATGTGTAATCGCCTCTCTCAGCACATCTGACACTGGAGTGTACTGGTGTGAGTCTGAGTCTGGAGAGAAGCGTCGTCCTCGAAACATCACTGTACACGGTGAGTTCGGTTCATAATCATGACATAATGTTATAATCTAAATTCTATTACAGTCTAAAGACATTTTCCACTTATTGTTTCTGTACAGCTGATGATGACAGACTGACTTCTGTTCAATTATTTGAATGAGTTTTTACACAAGTATCTATTCACGAGTTTGCATGCCAGTCACTCTTAATATAGTTAATGGTAAATTAACTTGGCTTGCTGTCCTCAAACGAGGGTCGAGCTAAACCCCTCTATGACTGTGCAGAGGAAGAATAAGAGAAATAGATATAGATAGAGATGGGGAGGAGGAGGGATGGTCGCTGCTTATATATACGCTCGTAATGATGATTGACAGGACTGAATGTTTAGGCTCCTCCATTTTGGAACATCATTTATTGTGATGTTACATGAACATGCCCTTAAATGCCACATAAAAACATAACTAAATATGACTGATCACTTTTCACATTCATCAGACAGTTTCTTCCCATATAAATTTGCAGATTAAGCTGAAAAATTTACCTGTTTTTATGCCAGTGGTTAAAAGTCTGATACACAACCAACAAAAAAATGGAAATTTGTAACTATTTTTCATTTTGGCAGATTGGTGACTAACAGGGTGGGAAATTAACTTTTTTGTCCACCAGCCACAGTGGCTGGTGGATGCCCAATTTTACCAGCCACTTATATTTTTTACCAGCCACTTTTTCCGGAATTCAAATTGCAAGAAAGAAATTGCTTCAATACGTTTTTATTCATTTCAGGGTACCCCCAGCATCCTCCAGCTTAAATTCAAGGCTGTTAAGACCTTTTTAATACCATTTCAAATGAAATTCAATGCCAACTTCGTACCATTCCAACATAAGTATGAGGGGGAAAATATCAAATCTGTATAAATTTTAAACCCTGGAAAATAATTATGTAGGCTACTATGTGGCTCATTTTATTTAAATTATCAGTCATATTTAATACATACGCAACAGCGTTGTAGTGCGCTTGGTGTGTGTAGGCCAGTGTTCATTTTGGCAACCATTTTTGATTTAGTCTTAGTCTTCATCTTCAGACGAAAATGCTTATGAATGCAAACTTTTAGTCATTGCTTTTAGTAAACTGCAGTTACTTTAGGTAGCTATTTTATATGTAGTCTTTAGACAGAAATTTTCATTTAATTTTTAACCTTAATAATACCTTTTAAAAATAAATAATGCTTTAAATAAAACAATGTTTAATAAATATGCAATGTTAAAAAACGTTTTTAATATTAATAAAAAATATTATATTAAAATAGCCAGTAGGTGGCGGTCATCGAGTCATTCATTCATTGAATCTCACGATTCGTTCAAAGCCACAGATTTCGTTGCAAAATAGAGCAATAAGCCTGACTACTGTTTTAAATGCAGTACATCACTTAAATGTTACCCTTTTTATTTTTTACTGTTGTATAAAATCAATGTCACATTTGAAATCGTGTGGATATTCGGGAAACATGCATTCTTGCTCATATAATGATCAACATTAAAAACACTGCTGGATATCAGCCTGCATTTTGATCGCAGATTTAGTCGCACAAACAGCGCAAGCGGCTCGTGACAGAACACAGACCGACTGAATGACACTTTAATTTAAGTAGAAAATCTCAAATAAAGATCGCTGAACTCCAGCTTGTCTGTGTCTTCAGATAATCCGCGCTTCAGCAGTGTAGAGAGCGCGCGCGCATGGTTAAAAATAATTCCCTTTCTTCTGCACCAGCTATATATATACACTTTTTATTTTATTTTTTATTCTCAGTTTAGCTATGTGTATAAGTTATACAGTATAACGGTCTCTTCAGCGCCGTGACACACAGCGCTGAAAAACCAATCAAAAGAGTTAACTTTACTCGACAAAAGTGTATTATTGTTACTTAGCAACCGCATTCTTTGACAAAGGCTGTCCAATCCGTACAATGAAATCACTCGCAGCATGTGTTTATTGGTTACTACTTAATACATTCAATGTTAAGTCAATGTAAAGACGCGTTTATGCGCGTCAGGTGGTCCTGTCCTGGTCCCTCGGTGGATGCGAATTTTTGTGAACTCTTTTGGTGCGAACGCAGCATTATTATAATCCACCCGCCCACTGTGGGCTGGTATACATGGCAAAGTGACCCGCCACTTTGAAAAAGTACCCCGCCCTCGGCGGGTGGCGGGTGCTAATTTCCCACCCTGGTGACTAATGTGTATGAATTTATATGGAAATCTCATTAGTATAATGTTGTTGTGCACCACTGATTGTTGGGTTTAAAGGTGGACCTTGATGCTTATTAGTGGCTAATAATCCTTATGCGACTCGTTTGCAGTCGGCCGTCATTTCCATCAAAAAGACTGATGAACTTTGCTTGCTTTCGATTTTATTTTGATGAGCTAAAGCTTGATACAGCATTCAAACCGATGCAATACTGTCAACAGAAAGTTTTGCTCCTGAGTCCGCCCCATCATCATCATCATCATCAGTCCCATGACCTGGTGTGGTCGTCGGGTCGCTGCGCTGTTGAACATCTGACCAGGTCCCTCCACTTGTCTCGGTCATGTAGTGCCTGTCTCTCTGCAAAGCTTTTCATAGTCCATTCTGTTGTAACACTTGATTTTAATGCTACACAATTAAGGGACCAGAGACTTTCTCATTTAAATGAGTCAAGTGTATTTACAACACAAATCAACATACAATCAGTACTTTGTAATGTACATATAGTCACTCATTAGCAAGGGAAATATCGGACAGTTCAGTCTTTTGTAGCAGTGTCTTTAGTTACTCAATGTTCAGTCTTAAGTGAAGAAGCAAGATGAAACAGTACTTAAGTGCCATGTTGATGAGAACACCTCTGAGTTTCCAAGTAACTGTCAGTTATATGAACTGTAGTTTGAGAATGAATCATAGAAGGCAAAAAGATGTTGTGGATAAAACGAAGACAGTTAATCCCTTTTTGGCCAATGTCCTATTGGTAGTTGAGCTTCCAGCTCAGCCTTGCACGTTGAACCCTAGTTGAGTTTAAGAACCTCAGGTTCCTCAAATGAAGGGAAAAAAGCAAGACAGCATCAGTGAGAAAGCTTCTCCATGTGGTTAACACATACTTACTCCTCCATACTTCTTCTCTTCTCTTTTATGCCACTAGGCATCTCACTGGCTAGAGCGCCCCTAGTGACAGGATTAATTAATGCCCATACTGCAAGCTAACGGGACCCAAAATGTAACTGTAAAACTGTTACACACCCCTCCCCTAAAAATTTAAGTTTCAATTAGTCCCAAAAAATCTCTTTAGCTTTTCAACATGGTAAGTATCACTTTGGTTCGGGGTTGTCAGCATTTCAACCTTGTAATTGACATTATTAACCCTTTTCAAGATTTTTGCAGGACCTCTCCATTTTGGAGCTAACTTGGCCATCAAATAGTCAGCAGCACGAGACAGAGGGTGAGTAAGGATCCAAACTAAATCTCCTTCCTCGAAGGACTCAGCCTTTCTACGTTTATTGTCAGTATTTGCCTTGCCTCTCCTGGGCTTGGGCAGTCTTTTCTCTCACTTGGAGGTCTCTCAACAGTGCTGTAGGCTATATGATCGGGATTAGGCGGCTTACGGATTAACCGTTCAAGTGGACCTTTTAACTTGCGTCCTAGCGCAATCTCTGCCGGAGTGAGAGCCGTGCTCTCTTGCCATGCTGAATTGATGGCGTACCTGAATTCTGGTATCCACTTGTCCCAGTCACGGTGATTGTCATGGACGTAAGATGCTATCATCGTTTTCAA
Organism: Phoxinus dragarum; assembly: GCA_033366665.1. Lineage (NCBI taxonomy): Eukaryota > Metazoa > Chordata > Actinopteri > Cypriniformes > Leuciscidae > Phoxinus > Phoxinus dragarum. The sequence continues at coordinate 3,444 of JARPMJ010001321.1, read as the reverse complement.
TGTCCTGTTGACCCTCTCAGTTAAGTTGGTCTGGGATGATAAGCTGTTGTAAGTTTTTGAACTACACCCCATTGTTTACAGGTATCATTGAGTAGCTGGGCAGTGAACTGGGGCCCACGATCAGAAACCAGGTATGCCGGAGCTCCCCATCTTGTGAACATTTCTTTGGTCAGAATGTTGGTTATCAGGTGAGTTTTTGAAGACCGTAGAGCAAAGAGTTCTACCCACTTGCAATAATCCACAAAGACTAATAATAATTCATTGGAACGTCGGCTTCTTGGGAAAGGACCCATCAAATCCACTCCAAGCATATAGCCAGGCTCCACTACTGGGGTTTGACTGCAACAATCCAGATAGCTTAGAGATTCTTGGTTTGTAGGTTTGACACGTCTTACATTGGGTACAGAAACTCCACACATCCTTACGAATCTCCGGCCAATAAACATTGTCCAGTAGCCTCCGTAAGGTTTTCATTCTTCCCTCAGTGACACAGGTATGATTAATTGTCTGGTGCTCCCTTGTTGCTTGTCGGGTACCCTGCGAAACAAGTAGTCATTTTGTACCATGTAAGCAATGCGGTTTGGATCAGTGTTGGGTTGCTTGGCTGCCTCCCACAAAGACTGTAAAGAAGCATCAAGCTTTTGGACCTTCCCAATCTCATCCCAACTGACTGGTAAACTAGGGTCTGATTTTGTGGGTTGACATAGGGCAATGTGGCCTATAGGGATGGGAACCGAGAACCGATTCTTCTTCAGAACCGGTGCCCAGTGAATCGATTCCTTGGAAACCGTTAGCATGCCTGCGTATCGATTCCGCGTGTCGGTTCCGCTCGTTGCAAATGTGTCCATGACGTCACACACGCGCTGCGTTGTTTTGATTCAGAACGCGGCAAACATGGCAGAGGCAGAAGTTCGACGCAGAAGTATAATGAGGCATTTAACGGGACGCCATGTTGCTTTCCGACCAGCCATTGCGTGCCGTCTCACACACATTCACTCGCACACATACGCACTCACTGCACACACACACACTCGCGCTCACTCACTCACACACAAACGTACACGTTCACTCACACACACACGTGCGCGCACATATACACTCACTCACTAGCGCTCACACGCTATCTCGCGCTCACGCACACACTCTCGCTCACTCATAAGCGCACATGCACACTCTCTCGCGCTCACACACGTACTCTCTCGCGCTCACTCACTCACACACACACACACACAAACGCACACATGCTCACTCACACACTATCTTGTGCTCACTCACTCACACACACACACACACAAACGCACACATGCTCACTCACACACTATCTTGTGCTCACTCACACACACGCGTGCGCACACACTCTCGCTCACTCACTAGCGCACACACACACACACTCTCTCGCGCTCACACATGCACTCTCTCGTGCTCACTCACACACACAAACTATCTCGCGCTCACACACACACACGCGCGCCGCACACACTCCTCGCTCACCTCACTCACTCTCGCTCACTCACTAGCGCACACACTCTCGCTCACTCACTCTCCGCTCACCTCACTAGCGCACACACGTTTTGTTTCAGGTTGAATCCAAATGAGCACTGTGAATGGCCTATTCCAAAAGGCACGAGCTCTTCCTTGACTGTTTTCAGTCTGTGTTTTTTCGTTTTATGGCACATAAATGGCAGGTTTTTTTTGTTTGTTTTTTTGTCTGGACCAATGAATGCGAAGGCACTAAGGCACTCTTCTTGATAATCTTTCAAGGCACACACTAGCGTGCCATGGCATACTGGTTGAGAAACACTGCGGCTATAGGTCTCTGGACTTTCCTTTGAGAAGTAGCTTACCTACTTTTATGTTTGTTCTGAGGTTGCTACACATAATTTGTGTACATGTGCTCTGTGCTGTGTCTTCTGATCAGATATTAAAGCGAGTTAATACGAACAAACAAATTTGTTAATATTCCCTCACCCAATGAGAATCGATAAGAGAATCGATAAGGATCGGATCGATAAGCAATATCGATAATGGAATCGGAATCGTTAAATCCTTATCAATTCCCATCTCTAGTGGCCTACCACCTCTTGCACAGGTATTCCTCGGGATAGGGCATCAGGTACGACGTTACATGATCCCTTACGGTACTTAACAGTAAAGTTAAAACCTTGCATCCTTAAAGCCCACCTGGTCAAACGGGAGGATGGTTTTGGCTGATTGAATACCCAAGTCAGGGCTGAATGGTCTGTGAGTACTTCGAAGTTCCTTCCCTCCAAGTACTGCCTCCACTTTTCTACAGCCCACACCACGGCCAGACACTCTTTTTCTGCTGTAGAGTACAATTTTCTGCTCCCTGTACGAGTCTTGATGCATAAGCAATGACATGCTCTAAAACCATCAACGTCTTGGGTCAGAACAGCTCCTAATCCTGTTTCACTAGCATCAGTTTGTACTTTAAAATCCTTAGTGAAGTCAGGGGGCATTAAAACTGGTGCTTGTTGGAGGGCGTTTTTTAAGATCATTAAAAACATTTTGGCATTCAACGGTCCAATCCCAAGCAGTGTCTTTAGCCTTTAGTGCATGTAAAGGTGCTGCTCGCTCAGAAAAGTGAGAAATGAAGCGATGGTACCAACTTGCAGACCCACAAACCTTTGTACCTCCTTGAGATTCTTGGGTACAGGAAAAATCACGGACTGCTTTGACTTTAGCGGCTTCGGTACGGACCCCTTCCTCTGAAAACGACATGTCCTATATGTGATGGTCTTTTGCAGCATGGAACACTTCTTGAGGTTAAGTGTTAATCCTGAAGCTTCCAGTTTTGCAAAGAGTTGTTTGAGATGTTGGAAGTGATCTTGAATGTTTTTGGAATATATCACAATGTCATCAAGATCCAAAATCCAAATGTCTTTTAAAAATCTTGAAAAGGGTTAATAATGTCAATTACAAGGTTGAAATGCTTGACAACCCGAACCAAAGTGATACTTACCATGTTGAAAAGCTGAAGAGATTTTTTGGGACTAATTGAAACTTATTTTTTTAGGGGAGGGGTGTGTAACAGTTTACAGTTACATTTTGGGAGGAGGAAGTATGTGTTAACCACATGGAGAAACCTCAGGTTCCTCAAATGAAGGGAAAAAAGCAAGACAGCATCAGTGAGAAAGCTTCTCAATGTGGTTAACACATACTTCCTCCTCCATACAGTACTTCTTCTCTTCTCTTTTTATGCCCACTAGGCATCTCACTGGCTAGAGCGCCCCTAGTGACAGGATTAATTAATGCCCATACTGCAAGCTAACGGGACCCAAAATGTAACTGTAAAACTGTTACACTGTGTGTTATCAGCCGACTTCTTTCTCTCTGCCTCGTCTTCTGACACATGGGACGCTACCTTGGAGGATTGTTGTGGACAGATTTTTGGCTCTGACAACATGACTGACAAACCTTCCAGCT